>JAHXMU010000055.1:389603-424621 GCA_019455685.1 Philornis downsi | reverse complement strand
TTCCTGGAAAACTCATTTCGAAAAGGGGGGATATTGAATGGCCCCCACGTAGCCCCGATCTCTCTCCATGCGATTATTTTCTATGGGGCTACCTCAAATCGGTAGTCTACGAGAATAATCCGACCAATTTAGAGCAGTTGAAGAGGAACATTATTCAGGAAAGTAACAAAATACCGAGAACAACTTTTCAACGAGTTTTCCAAAATTTGCGACTTCGGTTCCAAGAGTGTCAAGCTGCCGAGGGAAGCCATTTGGACAACATTATTTTTAAGTCTTAAAAATTCCAATGCTTCTACTTTTTAAAAATACAAATATATATTTTTTTATGTTTCGTAGGTTTTTTTTAATTGAATATTTAAACCGCCAACACCCTTATGGCCCACCCTATATTATAATTTAATATAAGGAATAGAGTTTAAATATATGAAATAACCATGACTAAGATCATGATTTATCGAAGCTCGAAAAATTAAGCATTTTATTCGAGAACATTTGGAAAACACAATTTAAATAATTTTTTGCTAACTTTCATGTTTTGCGTGAAATACGATCAATTCAATTTTGTTACAAGAATTTCGTTTCTACAGATTTTCTGCATATCCAATCAATGGATCGGTCTAAGTTTTTGCATGTCCACTATGTACAAATATATCAGGTATATTTTTTGCAAAATAACTTCATCTGTTTTAAAATATCAATAATTCTTTTCCTAATACACTTTTTTGCGTCATATATTCTCTATTTAATCCTTAAGCATATGCAAAAATTAAATTTTAGTATTAGCCATATGACACAAAATTTGTCATTATTTGTTAAGAGCCTTTTCACCCTAAAGTAAAAAGAAATCCATTAGTTTTCCAATACATGGTTTAAGTAATCTGTACAACGCGATCTAAAATGCAAGATGGCGTTGTAAACATAAAATCTGATCAAAAAAACTACTCAAAGAGTATTGCTTTAAAGATGGACACCAACAAGGAAATATACGCTACCGATAAAGGTGACAACGCGAGACACGTTTCCGAAAATATGAACAAATCAAATGTGTAGGTTTTACATGAGTCTCGCCTTGAAGGCCTTACCCAGTGTGCGATCACACGGGTGCTGGTTTCTATTATTTTTTTCTTGGTTATATTTCTTTTCTTCTTGCGACAGCAAGCGCCTCCTTAGGGTACCCAAAACCAATCCCGAAAGGATTAGTCGATCTATCTTTGAGATTGGAAGTAGATCGCTTGGAAAACTTCCTCAGGGCCCGCTCACTCTCTCGGCCAAAGTACCGTTGTAGTCACTTGGTATGAAGTGAGCTACCTCCAGGATAGGAGTTGAGGTAATCTAGGAAGATCTCGGATAGACATGAACAGTGTTTTCCAAGCTAATGTCTTCCTGCACCAATGCTTGAGCAACGCAAAAGCACTGAAAACACTTGTTCTGGCAACCACAGCCAGCACGATGCTCCCACAAGGGGTCCTACACCATTGACCAGGAAGGAACAATGTTCCTTGGGCCCCTGGTCACCCGTGCTACCAGAAGAGAAGAACCCTCTGGTCTGGGTTTCGCAGACAAGCTACTCTAATTTTGCTTTATCATACCTCGCATGGAACTGGTAATCCATAATCAACGGCATAGATTTTCAATGTCTGAGGAGAGAATATCAACACAGCAAAGCACGCCATGCTCCAATCATAGTCTATTAACCAGATCTCTCTGGCCGTACAACTATTAAAAACGGAAAAGGTAAATCTTCTGATATCTCCCAACGGCTTCTCAATAACCGCACCTGTTGCCAGGCTGTGTCTTGTTTAACTATGACTCTCCCCTATACTTGGTTTTCGAAAAACGAGTTCCAAGATCAGTTTGATGTCATATTATAGGTGAATCCCAAGACATAATCCACCTGTCCCTAGGGCGTCTGACACAAGGCCACACTACTTTGTTTCTGTACGCAATCATCATCCTTTGCCTGCTTAATTACAGGATCGGGTAGAGAGGCTTGCGTTTTAGGGGTAAGCGGTACAAAGCATCCTCCTACCCACCGAAAATATGAACAGTGTTCATTGCTACAAACACAATTTTAGTTTCGTTGAATCCTTGCCGGTAATTTGGATATCAAATATGTACCATCCATGTGGAAGACCAACAGTCGAAAATGTCAATAGAATAATGGAAACTTTTAAGTTCCCAGGAACTAAAATATTGCACAAAAATACCGTTTGCAACCACTTGAAAAAGGCTCGGCACAGAAACACCATGCATGGTTTTCATACGGTTTAAAGCGAAAAACATCATGGACTGAATTTTCATCTGCGAATTCCTACTGAATTGCAACGAAATCGAGCCATTTCGGATAGTGACTGGTGATGAAAAGTGGGTCACTTATGATAAAGTTAAGTGAAAACGATCACAGTCAAACAGTAAAGAGCCGGTGCAAGCGGTGACCAAACCATGACTGATTGCCTGAGAGATTTGTATGTGCTTGGTAGAATTGGTAGGATATCATCCAATACGAGCTACTTCTTTAAGATCAGACTCTTAATTTGAACACATCGATAGTGACTCGCCATAAACTCAAGGAGCTTAGTTGATACACTTCTATGCATCCGCATTATAGTCTGCATGGTGACGAATGATTTTACTGGTACAAAAATTACCACAGGAGAAGCACACCTCTTCTGTAGGAGAGGTAATATAGGGTGATTTTTTAAGATTTAAGTTTTTCACGTTGGCAGCACTGGTTGATAATGGCGTTCAAACGTCATCTGTCAAAGTGGAAAGTGTACAGTATACTCTGTCATTTCATCATGGAAAGACTAACACACGAGCAACGATTACAAATCAATGAAATTTATTATCAAAATTCGTGCTCTGTGACAAATGTGAATCGTTTCATACGACCATTTTATGACCGTCATAATCGACCTGCTGAATCAACAATTCGTGTTTTTATCTCCAAATTTCACACCAAATTTACTTTGTTGGACATAAAACCATCGACTTGCATGCGCAGAGTGCGTACCGAAGAAAATCTTGCAGCCGTAGCGACCAGTGTTAATGACGATCGTGAAATGTCAATTCGTCACCGTTCTCAGCAATTGGGCATGTGTTACCCAACCACAAGGAATTTTTGTTTTGCTCTAATTGGCTGAGTTGAACCTGGTTGATATGTGGTTTCATCAGGATGGTGCAACATGCCACACTGCTCGTGAAACAGTGGATATTTTGAGGGATGAATTTGGTGAGTAGCTTATCTCTCGACTTGGCTCTGTGAGTTGACCCCCAAGATCTTGCGGTTTAACGCCTCTTGATTATTTCTTGTGGGGTTATGTCAAGTCGTTAGTCTATGTGGACAAGCCGAACACTATTGAAGCCTTACAGGATAACATAACACGCGTTATTCGTGGAATACAGACCGAAATACTCGAAAAAGTGACGAAAAATTGGATCTTCCGAATGCACATTTTGAGACGGAGCCGCGGACAACATTCACATGGAATTATCTTTAAAAATTAAATGGCAAAGGCCAGTTTATCGATTTCAATAAACAAATTTAAATATATGATGCAAATTTAAGTGTTTTATTCGAAACGATTAAAAAATCACCCTACGAAACGGCGTATACCTGATCCAAATCGAATCATTCCAACTATGATAAATAAAATACTCAATCTTATGCCAAAATAATTAATTTCCTTTTACTATATCTTACATTGTTAATTGCTAGCTTGCATTTTGTAACATCTTTCTGGAAGTATGTGAATATCACAATTATAGGAAGCTTCATTATATCCAGAAATCGAACCAATATTTGGTCACTTCATATGAGGTGAAGAGGTGCTTAGACAAGTCATGCGTTATCGATTCGGAATCGTAAGGGGCAATATCTGGACTACCCAATTGGAGATTTCTAAGTAGGTTTTACGCATAAGGACGGGCATTATTATGCGATGGAACAATTTTGTCGTGTCTTTAGTGGCAGTGCCGTCCGATTTGGGCAACTCATAACAGACGACTGCAAGTTAATCCACAACATGCGTTTTTCCATGTTTATTCGGCGAGGTCGCCGTAATTTACTGATCCTTAGGATCTTGGGATTTTAATGGATTTGTTTTTCATCACCAGCAACTACAAGATGCAAAAAAATTCTTTTGCCTACTCCTAACACAGAGCACTTAGCACGAGCATCATTTCATATTCCACCCAATTTTCTTCTTCTTTTTTAATCATTCCTTTCAATTTGGATCATAAATGAACTGGCTGAGTGACTTCGAATGCCATTGCAAATTCTTACTTCTTCTTACAATCAAATTAAAGCTGTAAATTAAGGATTCGGTCCCAAAACTAGTCGACATGACGTATAGATGGTTCCAATAGTTTGAAAAAAAAATTAATTTGGTGAAAATATTATAAAAAACTTATATTTTAAGTTACAAGGCGCCACATTGTTTAGTATTTTTATTTAAGTAATCAAAAGTAAACGATCTCGGTGAACTTGAAAACATGGACCAAATTGGTCGCCATTATGTAATTTAATATTTTCATTTTAAAAGTCTCAGTCCAACCAATATTAAAGACGAGCTAAATTCTACTCTCAGGGAGTCTGCTCCTTCGTTTACGGCTGTAAAATATTGAGTAGCAGAGTTTAAACGAGGCCGTACGAGCTGCCAAGACGAACACCGTAATAGTCGACCATTTGAGGTGTCTACGCCAGACACGGTTAAGAAAATCCACAAAATGGTATTGGTTGATCGTCGGCTGAAGTTGCGTCTGCTGCTGAAATGGTAAGCATTTCAAAAAGTAATATATATCGTATATTGACAGCAGATTTGAAAATGAGAAAGTTGAGCGCAAGATGGGTGCCGCGCTTGCTTTCCGTACAGCAAAAACAGCGTCGTGAAGATGTTTCAGCAGAGTGTTTGGAGATGTTTCATCGCAATAGGGCCGAATTTTTGCATCGGTTTGCTACCATGGATGAGACATAGATCCACCTCTTACACCTGAGACAAAGGAACAGTCAAAGCAGTGGACTGGAATGGGAGAATCATATCCAAGAAGGCAAAGACGGTTCCATCTGCCTGCAATGACATGGCGTCTGTTTTTTTTTTTTTTTTTTTTTTTTGTGGATGCGATTAGTATTATTTTTATTGATTATCTTTAGAAAGGAAAAATCATCAACGGGGAATGTTATGCTAATTTATTGAAGCATTTAGGTGATGAAATTATGAAAAAAAGGTGCATTTGGCGAAGAAGAAATTGCTGTTCCATCAAGACAATGTTTCACTTCACACAAGGAGTTTAACAGTTTTTACTACAAACAGGTTATAGAAGCTGTTAAATATTCCTGGAAAAAGTGTATCGATTTAAAAGGAGATTAAGTTGAAAAATGAAGAAAATTTTTCCCAGCTTTTTCGGGTCTTCCTTGTTAGGTCGGCTAGTTTTTGGACCGAGAGAGTTATCCGGTCGAATTTCTCAAGTAAATGCTATTGACAACAAAATAGATAACTATGTACAGTTTTTGAGTTTTATTCAAAGATATTGCAGCAACTAAATCTTGTTATTACATAAAAGTGTATTAATTGAGTGGAGTTACAATCGATTTAGAAGGTAAAAAGATTAAAAACTTTCATTTGAAAGTAAAGCCAAACATTAAAAGAATATTATTATTCATGGAGTGGTTATCTGCGAAAATGACCACTTATAGACACAAATTTTCAGTTTGATAAATTCCACTTATTAAGTTATTTATCAATCGTTACATTCTCTTATTACGGGAAAAGTAGAATAGAGAATCTTATTAAAATATTTATCATTTAATCTTTCAAAATAATCCTTAAAAAGTTCGTGTCCTGTTTCCTCATGTAGCACAGAAATGCGGTATGTCTAATGTTTGTTGAAATTCATTTCTAAGCATTTGTTTTGAAGAATTAGCATTTTTCGTAAGTGGCTTTGTGCCGCGTTGCGCCATACAGATAAAGCGAAAGACATTATAGGCCTTATAGCACACTTGTAAAAAAGATTTTTATTTTTAAGGCTTAGACTTGATCGTCTGTTTAAAAATGGTCATAATGTCCTGAATGAACGCAGTGCCTTCTCGCAAGATAATTGAATATGTTTCTGGAAGGAGAGTTTTTTTTATCTAAAATCACCCCAAGATATTTAACATCATTTTGAGTTTCTACGGTGTTGCCTTCAAAGTATATGGGTCCCATCGGGATTCTTTTCGGAGATTTGTTGAAAGGGAAAATTATACTTTGGAAAGTTTCATCCAAATCGGCCACGCCCATCGCCTATATTACTCAGAAAAAATAACCATTTCACCCACTACCCGCCTGACTTATTTTCTGTAAAAATATTTAGTAGGATTGCCTAAAATAAAATAATTAGTTACATGTGTAAGGAAACTTATTTACTTATTCATCTATCATTTCTTTTATAATATCATCTAATTCCAAATGTTGTTTACGAGGTTGACGCCTTATTTTACTAAGAAAAGAATCTGATGACACCAAGAGACGGTTGAAAACATCAGAGTTAGTTGCCATTCTATTGCATTTTCTTGAAAACATCAGTCTATGTTTTCTATAATCCTTGTTGCGCGCTTCTTCTGCCTCTTCGGATAGCATACCAATAGGAAGAGTGGCTGCATCGATAATTTCTTTTCCATGCATTAATATTTTGTGCACAGTTACTGGCATATAATACCAGTTGTATTTTTCGACATAAAGTTTCGTCGTATCCCGCGTGTAATTTTTAAACTTCGAAGAATTAATATTTCGGCCACATGTGATTATTTGTAATATTATGCGAAACCTATCAATTAATTCCTCTTCAACTTCAGTTATGTCAGCTACAAGTGACGGATTGGAAAAAAAACGTCTTGAGGTGTTGCCGTCGTTGGAGGTCCCAGTGCGTAATTTCTTGTGACTTTTTTCATAAAATTTATAACTTTGTTCAGCAGTATAAAATATTATAAGGATTATTTTTCTATAAATCGCAATAATATACGCCCTTCCTTCATTTTATTGCAGTCAGACCATGGAGGTCGCCGGAGCTAACCTTTTTTTCATCCAAGGAAAACTTAAAACACTCAAATTTCTAGGGCTTTTTTTAAATTTAAATAGTTTCGAAACTGTTTATGCTATCCAGTTGTCTTTTTTCTTAAAGAATCACGAAATACCATATTTTTAGAACATCATGACATAAAATAGTTAAACGAACAATAAATATGCATATACAGGCCCTCAAGTTGCATTAAAATCTTTGAAATCTCCCAAGCATTTTTAAGTAATTAATTTGCGATAAAAAATTATTTTTTTCAAAAAAGCAATGATGAATTTCTCTTAACTAAACAATTCCGTACAAAATTGCATCATTACATTTTTAATATTTTACAGTCAAAAAATAGACTTTTTGCACTTAGAATCTCACTGTGCGCCGTATCGTCTGCATGGTAAGCAACGTCAACTTCTTTAGGATATTTGAAATCTGAAGTGTAGATCGAGTACAAAATTGGCGATAAAATTGATCCTTGAGGTAGTCCTGCCGGAATACTTTCGAATGACGAGATACTCTGCCCAACCGAAACCGCAAATTCCCTGTTGTCTAGAAAGTCGGCGATAATTTTGCACAAATACTTTGGCACATCTGCTACAACTAATTTAAAAAGTAGACCATGATGCCATACAGTGTCGAATGCTTTCTCAACATCAAGTAATATTAACCCTGTTGACATTGCGTTGCGCTTGTTCCCAATTATTTTGTTTTTTATTCTACCAATTTGGTGAATAGTGCTACGTTCTTTTTTAAACCCAAATTGCTCATCGTATATTATCATGTAGGACGTAGCAAACTCACCTATACTTTAATGAATTAGTTTTCCATTATCTATTTTTTAAATTTCAGTTGTTGTTGGATTAATAAATAACTAAAACTCTATTGCCATTGACATAAAATTACTACAGTCAACGCAAAAAAATCTGTCAATTTGTATGGGAGGTGTCTAAATTGACAGGATACTTCAGTCCATTGCCTATGCTGAATTTGGTTAATTCGAATGCATCTGCTCGAAAGATATGAAATGTACTCATATATGATTATTTGTTCGATGTTTTTCCAGGTTTTCCTACACACTATAAAGCAATGCAATGAATACAAAATTTAGGTTAATGCAGTCTATGAATTAGAAGTTGTAGGCAAAAACAGGTTTTTTTAAATCGACTAATTTGAGCGGGAGGTACCAGAAAAGCCATGCCGTCCATTTTTATTTTCAGATACTGCCTAAACAAACCCTTAATAGTTGCTAAATTTGGCTGAATCTAGTGTTAATGTATAGAAGATAAATATTTAAGAAAGCGAGAGTTGAGGTAGTTATTTGTATGAAAGGTACCAGGAAGGACATGATTAATTTAACGATTTTTCAGATTTTATCAAGAGTAGTCAAAACAATGGGGAAAAAGTCTGTTTGTTATAAAATTCATGTTATGAGTTATAGAGATAAAATTGAATTTTATAGAATCGCCAATTTGCATGGGAAGTACCAGATAGGACGTGGCAATGTAATCACTTTTTACTTCTATATAATACTATGTTAGTAAACCGTTAAAACACACTAGATTTGATTAAATTTAGTATAAGCAGGGAATATGTCTCTAAGAATACTTGGGCAAAATCGATCATTTATATGGGAGATATCAGATGTAGTACGGGTCATAGGTCTATGTTCCCAAATTTGGTTAAAGCAGTGGACAGAAATTCAAGTCGCTTTAGTCTTCGAAATAGGAGTTGTGGGGAAAAAGTTAATTTCGGAAAATCGGTCAATTTATATGAGAAGTACCCGAAGCGATCTGCCAATATAACCCAATCTAGCCTACGATATGACAAAGTATCTGTGCCAAGTTTTGAATGAATGTTACAACTGCATAGAAGACAGTTCAAATAGCAAGACCAAAAGTGTTCAAACACTTTCACGTTGGCGCCGAGCTTGAAAATAGGGACTGTTCTTTTGAACAAATTTGTTTCAACAATATGTAAACACACAAAGCATTCGTGTTTGTTTAGAGGGCAAATCAAAAGACAGTTTAGACTAGCAAATGGCTCTACAAAGGCAAACGCCTGCCTCAATGATGCTTTGACAGCGATAACTGCTACAGGTCGCCCACCACTCATTTTCATTGAAATATAAAGATTTAGAACCATGTTTTGTTACCTTGGGGACGTAATTCTGTAAAAACTAGTGGACGTTTCAGCAAGACTCGACACCATCCCATAAACCTCATGAAACCTAACAATGTTTATTAAACAAAGAAATGTTAACAGCTCTACTTCTTTAATAATGGCCAAAGTTAACAACTTTATTTCTTTACAATAATGCCCATCATATCCCCCGAGGATGAAGGATCAACAAATAAATATATGAGACAGTCAATGCCTTGAAGATCGTTCCACGCCGAGAATAGAATAAAATGCCATTAGGTCATATTCGTGCAGCATGTGAAGCTCTCCCGAACAGACCGGATGCTATTATCTGCTCTAATGGCGGCTACATCGAACAATAACATATTTTTATTTTTATTTGAAATGTTTACAAGGTATATTAATGGCTTTAAAGAAAAAAATAAAATTGATAAAAATACAGCCCTTTGAATTTGTAATACTTCGAACACCGACATCTGTATTTTGGGTTTTGTTGGCCAATTGCCGATGCTTTCTTGACAGGATATATTCCACAAATTCTGTACAATTTTCCAGATCAATCATATCATATATGCAGTATACATAAAGAGTGTCCCAACAAGAACGCAAAATTAAAATTTGGCACCATTCGAAGTGCCATTGTTTGACATTTGAACAAATTGTTATTGTTTGCTAGTAGAAGGTACGAGGTTAGTAAAAATGGAGCGCTACACGAATGAACAACGCATTCTCATTGTGAAATTGTTTTACCAAAATGGTGAAAGTTTTGCGGCTACATTTCGCAAATTGCGATCAATTTGGGATCACAATAATGCTCCAAAAGAGTCAACTGTAAAGAGATTAATGGATAAATTTGCCAAAACTGGGTCTGTTAGTGATGTAAAGACAACAACGCGCATTCGCAGCTGTACGTGATGACGTCACTCAAACTCCATCCACCTCAATTCGACACCAAACTCAGCAAATTGGTGTCTCCAAATCCACTATGCAGCGAATTTTGACGAAAGATTTGCATCTTCATGCATACAAAGTTCAATTGACTCAGGAACTGAAGCCAGCTGGCCATGGACAGCGAAGGGAGTTTGTTAATTGGGTTATTGGAGAGACAACTTGAAAATGCTTATTTTGCCGATAAAACCATCTTCAGTGACGAGGCCCATTTCCATCTTGATGGCTTCGTCAATATGCAGAATTGTTGCATTTGGGGTGAGGAAAATCCTCGACTGATTCACGAGCAGCAAATGCATCCCCAACGTGTCACTGTGTGGTGTGGAGCTTGGGCTGGAGGAATCATTGGACCTTTTTGTATGAAAATGAGGCATGTCAAGCGCAAACAGTCAGAGGTGTTCGGTATCGTAAAATGATAACCAGTTTTTTCGTGCCTAGAATTGAAGAAATGAATGAGGACGGCATGTGGTTTCAACAAGACGGCGCCACATGTCATGCAGCCAGAGAAACAATTCAATTGCTGCATCAGTCATTTAAATCTTGCGTTCTTTTTAGGACACCCTTTACTATAATATTTCGTAGAACTCGGTTCGAAATTTAAATTTTTTTCACATACATACACATACATTTCATTTGCCTTAAAATGCATTTATGTTTTCCAAGAAAAGTCTAAAACGCACTTCAATTCTTGTAGATTATCGACAAGTTTTAAAATAGATCTTGAAAATTAAATGATTAAATTATTTTCAAATTACATATTTGTCCATTTTCCTGTAATTTGAATTTAATTAACAAAATTCACTTCATTTACATAAAAAAACATATCGTTTTCCTGGGAGCACCTAATGCCTTATTCAAATTTTTATAAATTCTACCAGATTATCCTAAACTGTTTCCCATACAATTAAAGTTTTAACAGAAAACCCTTCACGTCCCTTTCCAAGCTGCCAGTTTTTCCAATTTTTATTTTTCTCTTCCGAAGCAGTTCCACAGAAAACACTTAGATATTTACCAAAACCCAAAAACTTTTCCCAAAAACATTTGCCACAAAACAATTGGTGAAACTTAAGACCGAATTTTGTAAAGCAAGAAAAGATTACAAAGAAATCGGGCAAACAATTTACAAGGCAAAAATACCTTGTAGTTGAGACTTTGGCATCTATGCAAGCACAAATCTTTTGTACACATTAAAGCGTAAGCAAAAAGGAAAAAAAGTAAAGTGCCAGGCAACAACAACAGTAATGTTAAATAAAAATTGTCTACAAAAAGGTTAATAATAATGTGAAAAAAATATGAAAAATAAACATTCGCAATACAGGGACTTCAAGGAAAACAGAAATAAAAAACGTTGAAAAAATGCACACAGTAATTCAAGTATATATGAAAATATATTTATGTGAGTATAGGTCAAATATGTATGAAATGATACATGTTCATGTTCATGTATGTATGTATATAAAACACCAACACCGCCACCAACCAGTGCCGACATCATCAACAGCAGCTGTATCTCCACAACAACAGCAACACCAACAACACCATTAATATCTAAAGCTACAACAGCAACATCAGCTACAACGACAGCAGCATCGACATCGACATTGCCATCGACATCATCCGTACATCTCACATACTGTAGAGAAAGTTATCTTTAAATGTTTGCAAATGCTCACTCACACATTGATGGTTAATCTCACAAGACACCCGCTCGTAACCGAGTACCGAACTTCATTCGCTCACCCATTTTCACACACTCGCACGTTCAAGCTCTCGAACGCCACGAACAATATAAAAGGGAAATAATAAGCCAGCGACGGGATGAAGAATAAAAATTTAGCCTTCAGTTTCCCACCGACGACTGGGGAAAGAGAAAACCCGACAACATTTATTTTTCTTTAAACAGATAGACGTAAGAGGAAAAGCACTTTGTTTCTTGCAGGTTTTCACTTTTCATGTTAATATTTGAAGTTTTTTTTTGTCTTTTTCCATAAAGTTTTAAATGTTTAATTGTTGTATTTAGCAAAATTGAGCAGTTAGTACGGTTTTAGTTGAAAACGTATGCAGAATTTTATTACAGGAAAATGTTTAAAAGATTTTGCTTTCAAATATTTAAAACTGTGTTGTTGCTTTTCTCCAAAATTGAATTGAGAGTTTTTATTTTGTATTTTACTTTTTGGCTAATCGCGTTTGTGTAGATGATGCAACATTTCGCAGGCAACTGATTAGTAAATTGTTGTCATCTCCCACGACGTATGAGTGACAATGAATTCCATTTTTGCTTTGTGTGTCGTTCTAACAATGTTATTAACAGACAAGAGAGTAGGAAAAAGTGAAAGAAAAAAACAGAGAGCGCAGGAGAGAAAGTAAACATGAGAAAGCTTTGCCTACTCCGTCCATGCAAGTGAGTTATGTTAGCATAATAAAATCAAAAAAGCTTTTGGCGTAAACTTTTCTTTATTTTGTTGACCCCTTAAAACCAAAGACATCCCTTCCACAATCCATTAAAAATAATTTCGCTAATCGTTAATGCTATTGAATGCTTAACCGTAAACTGCTTGGAAGTTAACACCGGCATATTTGTACAAATTGGTCCCTTCTTTGGCGTTAAATGTAATTAAAAGCAGGTATAAAAAACTACTTTCCAACATTATGTTAACAATGTATTCTAAAGAACTGTAAATTGAATTCGAATCTAGTACATTCCCGGAGGAATGAAGGTATGTTTTTATACCTTCAGCGAAGGAGATAAAGGCTGGACAGAAATGTAAGACGTAAATGTAAATGTCTAAGGCACCATGTATGATTTGACAAATGATGTCCGTCTCTTTGGCTGCCTGCTAGACACGATAATTGCCATAAATATTTATGGAATTTCTTATACACACTCTAACATTTTGCCAGACCATAGCTGGAAATTGTAAATGAGCTATATCGACCCATTGCTTCTGCTACCTCCTATACAAATTGATCGATTTTTCGAAATTTTACTTTTTTCCTCAATATAAAAATTGCCTTTCAATAGTAATAAGCAATTCCCATGGCCACGAAAAAAAGCCCACCTGCACTCATTTCTATATAAAATTGGCTCAAATACACTTTTCTATATTCTGCAAACTGGTCTCTGAGACTCTTTTTTTATCCCAATAAGCATCTTAAAATGAACTTTTTTTTTTATATGAAAGGTGTGTCCTAAGTCAGTTTTCACACAAAGTTATTGAATTCTTTTGTGATTGGGCTATAGCTCTTTGCAAGAACGAATTCTGATTTTAGTTAGTAAAAATCTTATTACTGATCATTTACTCTCCTCTCGTTATCGCCATTTTAATTTGTGGTCCATTTCGCAACATCTGTTCTATCTCCTCTGTTATGTTTTCGCAACTTTGCCCCATTTAGTTTCTCATCACTCTCATCGCTCTTTTTTACATTATCCTGTCTCTCCTTGGCTCTTGCAATCATCTTAACATATGTTTTAACATTACATGTTTTCCTTTTTATCCCATTTTCCGCATACTCGTATATATAACCTATAAAACAGTTATTGTCGTCACCGTTGAGTTGTCGCTTTTATTTCTTTTTTTTTTTTTTTCTTTTAGGTTTTATTTTCTTCTTTCTTCATTGTTATACTCTTGTGCTGCTGCTGTGGATTGTGTTCGGTTCAAAATCATATTGTATAACCTTGTCTCCTTCACTAGACCATTAACAATTGTTGGGGGTTTTGGCTTACTCAACGTCAAATGACCTGCCCTTAACCAGAAAGTTGTGAGAAAGTAAGGGTCAGGAGAGGAGTGAGGATAAAGAGTGATGCTGCAACGTTGGCACTGTGAAATGTGAGAATTAGAAAAATGAATTGTTGAGGAAGTGCGCAAGCATTAGAATGTGAACTTGAAATAAATCTGTGTTTGCATAAGCATGAGGATATTTGATGGGTGTTGGGTAGTTGTGAATGAAATGAATGAATGAAATTATTCGTAACTGGATTTATGAGTAATATGGAGCTGGAATAATCGCATATTGTTCATAAGCCGCGAGCATAGATGGATTACGTAACAATCTGTTTATTACTAATTACTCGTGTACAGAGCTGGTCCGCAAATCATGTTAAATTTTGAGTTGATTCGCCCCGCCTTTGAAAAATTGATTCGGTCAATAAGATGAATTTTCATTTTTTTTTGTTCCTTTCTAACTGATCGAGAGAATTCAATCTACAAATTGATATTTAAACCTTCATAAAATATTTTAAAATGGAGCACCATGTCTAAGTACTTGAACTGCTTTTCGCCAACAAAGTCTTTTGTATATGACAATGTCAATCTTTTTGTGGTGCTTTCCAACACTGAAATCAGAAGAACAGTTATTTTTGCGCCATAATGTTTTCGGTAATACAATTGTAAACTTATGTAATAAAATACCAACAGACATAATTTTATAAACATCTACGACGTGTATTAAAAAATAAGGCGAATTTTCAATTTTCTCAAAAAATATTTATTTGTTCATCAATTTCTATTTTATTAATTTCTATCCTTTAGCTACTTTAGAACACAATTTTGTGCCATATTATTCAGTTTGCACAGCCAGTGACCAAACGTCCCTTTTTCTAAAGCTATTTACTTCGGTTAATATAGTTTGAAACAATTTAATTTTTAAAATCACAAAAACAATAAGAATTATATTCTAAAGCGTTTCACATAATTAGACGTCTGCTTATATGAGGACGGTCCCAAGATTAGCCGTATAGATGTTGGTAGTGGTTTGAAAAAATTGTTTTGGTGAAGAGTGGCAACGTCGTAAAACATATGTTTTAAGTTTCCAGCTGCCCCGTTATTCAGTATTTTGCAAAATTGGAAAATTTGGTCACCATTATATAATTCAATATTTCCATTTAAAAGGCCTCAGCCCAACCAATATTAAAGGCGAGTTAGATTCTACTCTAGGGGAGCCTGCTCCATCGTTTAAGGCTTAAAAATATTGGGTAGCAGAGTTTAAACGAGGCCGTACAAGCAGCCAAGACGAACACCGTAATGGTCGATCAATTGAGGTGTCCATCCCGAATACGGTTAAGAAAATCTACAAAATAGTATTGGATAATCGTCGGCTGAAAGTGTGTGAGCTAGCTGGAACCATAAGCATTTCAAAAAGTGCTATACATCGTATATTGACCGAAAATTTAAAAGTGAGAAAGCTGTGTGCAAGGTGGGTGCCGCACTTGCTTTCAATAAAGCAAAAACAGCTTCGTGAAGATGTTTCAATAGAGTGTTTAGCGATGTTTTACCGCAATAAAGTAAAATTTTTGCATCGATTTATAACCATGGATCGGACAAAGGAACAGTCAAAGCAGTGAACTGGAGTGAGAGAAATGATCTAATTTTAACAGAAACCTTCACAAAAACACCTTCTCTGCAAATGACCCGCCTTGGCGAACAGGCAAAGATCAACACTGGGCTCTTATTTCTTAGGACGATATAGACATTGTCCAATTTAAGAGCTTCTTGAGGCGCTCAGGGTGGTTCAACGGGGGAAACTAGGGACATCTATATCTCTAGTTTCCGTGGTATCACAATGAACTATACAGTCTAAGTGAGTCTGTCTATTCAGACTGGCACAATGACCTGACCTAACCTAACCTTCACAAAAACTTGCTTTCGGTTCCGTTTTCCTATTGTACACTTATTTAAAACACTTTAGAAAGTTTGTTTTTTTAATCCACATTTGAAACAATAATTCTCTTCATGCTGATTCGATCTTTACCTGAAATAAAATTAGAAATCTATATTGAAATCTATATTCTATCGAAACTTGATAAACCATATATTGTGATTCGAGAATCTGAAATATGAAAATATAGTTTTATGCAGTGCCATTTCCCAATTTAAATCACAACTGAAATGTAAAATAGGCGCCAAAACAACGAAAATTAAAAAAATTTAAATAATTTTCAGAAATTTTCACAGTTACAGGAAAATTTTTTTTGAAAAATTCAAATCAAAACCGTTTCTAATTTTCTTTCAGCCATATTAATCAAAGCCAAATTTGTAATTTTGTTTGATATGTATGAAACGGGAACAAACTTCAGTTGAATTCGATTTAGTTATTGGAATGAGAATACAAATTGTGTAATTTTTCATTTGAATTCGCAAAACTGAAGCTAATTTAGGACTAAATTTCGATTTGGTAACGGTCCCTCCTTTTTAATATTAATCTGTATATTAAAATCAAATGTAGGGTGATTTTTTAATATTTAAGTATTTCAGGTTGGCAGCACTGGTTGGTAATGCCGTCCAAATGTCATCTGTCAAAGTGAAAAGTATACAGTATACTCTGCCATTTAACTATGGAATGGCGAATGACCTACCATAACGTCTAATTTATGGTGAATGGGCCTTACAAAAGCTCAATGAAAATCCGCTGTTTTATCGACAAATTGTGTTCAGCGATCATGCTCATTTCTGTCGCAAATCTGTCGCATCTGGAGTGATGAACAGCCACATGTCATATATGAATTATCGATGCATCCCAAAAAAACGACAGTCTGGTGTGGTTAATGGGCTGGTGGCATCGTCGGTCCATTTTTTTTCAAAGACGGCCGTGGAAGAAATATTATCGTCAATTGCGAACGATATCGAGCCATGATACGTGATTTTTTTTGCCCCAATTGGCTGATTTGCACTTGGTTAACATGTGGTTTCATCAGGACGGTGCAACTTGCCACACTGCTCGTGAAACAATGGATATGTTGAGGGATGAATTTGGTGGGCAGCTTATCTCTCGATTTGGCCCTGTAAGTTGGCCCCCAAGATCTTGCGATTTAACGTCTCTTGATTATTTCTTGTGAGGTTATGTCAAGTCGTTATTCTATGTTGTCAAGCCGAACACTATTGAAACCTTACAGGATAACCTAACTCGCTTTATTCGTGGAATACAAGCCAAAATGCTCGAAAAAGTGACGACAAATTGGACCTTTCGAATGGGCACTTTAAGGCGGAGCCTCGGGCAACATTTACATGAAAATTTCTTAAAAAATGAAATGGCAAAGACAATTTATCGATTCCAATAAAAAAAATTTAATATATATGATGCAAATTTGAGTGTTTTATTCGATATATACATATATATGGATTCAATATGAAAAATCAAAAAAATATTACTTACTCGAATGTATCATCGGTTTCCAAACAATTCAACGTCCACCAAATGATCCATTACCAGTCATTCCCAGTGTTACATTTCAACATTTCAAATAAATCATGAATTGATCCAAATGGCGCTCTTCTTCCGCCGCTGCACATAAAATTGGGTCTTTTTAAATTTAAATATTTGCTAGCAGTTTTTCTAAAAATTTCATATGCTATCAGATCAGATAACAATTTTTCACAATGTTTATTGGAGAAAGAATATGTAGCCTGTAAATCTTTCAAGAACATCGTGAACAATTTTCTTGGAAACATAAGAGTGAAAAGAATGTAGCTGAATTTTTCAATAATCACAAATTAGGTCACGAATGTCACTCAAAATGCATTTTCTTCAGTCTCATTTAGATTTTTTCCCCGAACAACGCGAGCATGCTCACCAAGGTTTAACGAAAATTGAAAGAAATTATCAAGGATTTTGAGACAAAAGCATGCTGGGGGACCAGCGAACAAAATACAAACGACGTTCAAATAACGCCATTTACTTTTGAAAATTCATTGATTTTTAAATGAACGAGTGAATTTTTATGTAAAAAACGAATAAAAACATTTTTTTGTATCTCCAAAACCTAACGTGATAGAGAAAAACCAATTACAGATTTGAATACAGCCCACCAAACTACCTAGAAAAGATATTTGGTTGCTAAAGTCCAAGACCTTGTTGGCTAGGGTAATTTAAGGAGAAGTGAAAGTCATAACCAACAGTTCTATAGATGAACATAACATTCTCCACTTAAAATAACATACTCGTATACAATAAATCAAAATATTGAGGCTCCAGATTTGATAAACCATACCTATGTTGGGTCTAATGATAATGATGATGAGTTTATACGCATGTAAACTACCCCTTTAACATTATGAAGTTCTTAATACATACCGAAAAAAGAACTAAGTTAGTTTTGAAATATCTAAGTTTAAGGATAGCACTTGGTAGCATCATTTGCCACCAATTTCGTTCGTTGATTGTTTCTTAAGCCATTCAACCCACTCCCTCCCGCTTGGCTCTTATTAAACTTCTTTTTTTTTTGCAAAACGGACAACGAATCACCTAAACAATTACAACAGTATAGATGTAAAAATCCATACAAATATGTGCAAAAACGTAGTAGTGGCCTCTCAGCATGATTTGTCTGAGATGTTGTACCCCACTTTGATTTGCATAATACACACAGTTACGGCCTGATGGACTGGCTAACTCTGTGAATGAATGTCTAAGGGTTAGAATAAACAAAAACGCAATTGTGTTAGGCTTCTGCCAATGCTGCTGCTGCCGATGTCGATGTTGTTGCTGCTGTTTTTGTTCACATTTGTCAGGAACATGGTGTTGTTGCGTGTGTAAATATTTTGGGGGGAATGAGGAGCAAAGTCCTTTTCATTGTTACAAATCGTTGTTTGAAAACTAACCTTGCCTTTAGCACAGGGTTATTGTTGTTGTGTTTTTGACCTTATATCACATCATAAGTATCTGTACACAACAATTTTCACACGTACACAGGCACATTAACCGTTGTACAGAACCAAAGGTGCTGAGCTACTACGTAAATACTATTACAGCCTCTCTCTCTCTCTCTCACTCCCTGTTTCACTGTCACTCTCTAGCTCATTCGCTTCTCTCTACATACTCAAGCATTGCCACGAACACACAAACACAGAAACATTTAAGTTTACAAATTGCATTGTCATTAATAACAAACACGGTATATGTATTGTGATGTTGCAAACCTACTGGTGTCAGTCTCTGGCCTCTTGTCCATGTCCATGTAAAGTATTAAGAAATGAGAAGACAAGAGAACTGAAGAATCAGCATAGGCGGAAGTAGTTTAGGACATTAGCAAACACATACAGCTGTTACTGCCAGACATTCCCACATGAAAGTAATAGTGGGTGTAAGTCGCTTAGGTAACAAAATGTTGAGGAAGAAAACTACAAAATGAAAAAGTTTCTTAACATTACGAAAAACGTGACAAATTTCATTTAATTTTCTCATTTCTGTTTTATATGCCTTCTTCCTATTTACTGGCACATCCCACGCAAGACATTATTTCGTTGTATGAAATTTTCTCTATAGTTGCAAAATCTGTATCATCATCTAGATAAATCGCTTTGTATCCAAAGTCGTTCCTTTCAGATTTCGCCCTGTTGCCCTCTGTGCCCTCTGTGTTCTACTTTTTCATTTACTTTATACATTGCTGCTCTAGTATGGACACAAGGTTATGAATGAAAAGCTCTGTTGATTTCTAATTTAATTCTCTTCTATTTAATTTTCTAATACACCTTCTGGTATACGAGTATTTACATATATACCTATCCTGTTTTGACGTCTCCTCTGGATGCTGGCTGCTGTCAACGTTCGCTTGTCCCATCCAGTTTGTGGAGGCTACTTTTAATCGTTAAATGTTCAGAGAGAGAGAGAGAGAGCGAGTAGGATAGAAACTCTCGCAGTGCCACAGCAATATAGGCACAACATTTTCCATTGTATTTGTAAGTACATTACTTTTATTAGTTTATGTTATGGTTCCGTTATGCAATTATAATAACCTCCTTCCAGAAGAAATTAACATCAAATAATTTATAGCATACTGTTAGCTTCAGGCTATCAGCAGAGTAAGCCTAACATGAGGTGAGAGAGAGGGGTGCTTAAATTGCTCTCTGAGCTTTTGCAGACTGTCAACATTTAGTTAATGTTAAATACATAATGTTATCTACAGCCTGGGTTAATGGTTTATATGTATGACCATACGCTATAATAAACTGTCACCCATATGGATTAAATATTCAACAATTTGCAGAAGGAAAAAAAAGTTCAGTAATAAAAGTTTTTCCACAGACCTTTTCTCTATAAACTTATCTCAGAAGGCAGTAAGTATTAAAAATGGCCTCTAATGCAAGCGGCATTTCAACTTTCTTCACGAATATTTGAAAGAGCATATTACTCAACATGCAGGCTTCATAATTTGCAGCTATACCGATGTTAAACCTAATGATAATGCTGATGAATTTATACATATCTAATATGTTACGCGTGCTGTGATATTATGTAAAAAGTTTTCATTTTAAACAGATTTGGAAAAAAACGAAGTCATGGGCATGCTTACTAGTTCGGCCTAATGAAAAAGGGTTGGCGGGCTCATGGAGTTTTAGTCGCTATGAATCACTTCGACGGGAAGCCTCGCGCATTTTGCGTGCGCGCATTTTACGAGAACTCTCGTTCATATATTGCTACTAGGCGACTATATTGTGCTGAATATGGGCTACAGCGAATTAGTGAAGCTCCGAGTGCTCATTTAATTAAAATATGGGTAAAGCGTTTTGAAGAGACCGGCCCAACATTTAAACCACAAGCAAATGGTCGGCCAAGAACATCTAGGACCGAAGACAATGTTGAGAGAGTTATGGAGTCAGTACGAGGAAATCCACAAATGTCGACTCGCAAGAGATCGTCTGTCTTCCAATTATCGCGACAAAGTTTGCAACGAATTTTAACATTGGATCTTAAACTGCATCCGTATAAGCTGCGATTAACACAAGAATTGAAAGAGTCTGACTTCATAGTAAGGCTCGCATTTGCTAATGAAATGATTAATCGATTTTCCAATTTTGACAATATCCTTTTCTCTGACGAGGCTCATTTCCTTATGAATGGGTTCGTAAACCGTCAAAATTGTCGTTACTGGAACAGTGAAAATCCCAACATCAAACACCAGAAACCATTGCATAGTCCCAAAGTGACAGTATGGGCAGCAATCTGGCAGAGGAATAATTGGTTCTTTTTTCTTCGAAAATGCGCGGAGCCAAAACGTTACGGTTAATACGGAACGCTATGTTGAGATGTTGGACGGATTTTTGGCTCCAGAAATTGAAAGTTCAAGAATAGTGAATTCCAGAAATGGGTTCCAACAAGATGGAGCTACCTGTCACACATCAAATGACTCCATGGCGGTGGTGAAGCAGATGTTCCCTGGCAGACTGATTTCGAAAACAGGTGATATCCCATGGCCCCCACGTAGTCTAGACTTGACGCCTCTTGATACCCCTCAAACACAAAGTCTACAGTAATAATCCAAGAAACATCGTTCAGCTCAAGGAGAATATCCGTGGTGAAATGGCAGCCATTACACCAGTATTACTGAAGAAAGTTTTCAATAATTTTCGTTTGCGGTTAGAAGAGTGCCGTCGTAGAGAGGGTCACCATTTAGATGATGTTATTTTTAAAAAATAAACTCCATTTATTACTCTACAATGCCTTAGATTTATTTTAACCATACCTTTTGTATTTATTTTTTAATCTATTTTTTAAATATGCACGTTCTATTGCACCACCCTGTACTAAAGTCTAGTATCATTGTAGGAACTTCACCATTGTTTATCTTAATCCCCCAAAGGAATTATGAAATGTAGAAATTCATGATATAATTAACATTTATTCGTAAGTAATTTAAGAAAAAAAATAAAAATAGTTTTAGTCCATAGAAAATCACATGAATGTAGAATATTCAAATTTGTAAGTGTAAGTTTTCAAAGTATACACACATGTGTAGTTGATGTAAGTATAATTATAGTATATAAAGTAGGTTAAGGTAAGGTTAAGTAGTATTAATTCTGTGGTCACAACCCATAACAGCCTACGTTTTTCAATATTTACAGTACAGGAGTTTAAAGTTTTGAATCTTCACTGAAAATCAGGAGAAGGAGTTTTTTGGAAAAACTTTGCTACAGATTCCAAGGAAATGAATTTCTTTACTTAGTTGCTAACAAAAAATAATAGTTTATTCTCGCAGTCAAAAGATATTATCGAAAAAGACACTTAGGCTCTTATGAATTGTTGAACGAAAGAAAGTCAAAAAGTTCAAGTTGAGTTAGGCTATTATTCCAGATTAAACAAAAAACTTTAAGTTTGGAGAAAGACCTTAACTCAATTTATATTTATCAAAGAACGAAATTGTAATTCGGAATAAGAGCTTAACTCAAGTTAGGAAAATAAAATTGTTTCTTTATTTTTTTGGATTAACGACTTAAGTTGATTTAGGCAATGATGAAAAAATAATGTTTATATTTGTTGTAATCCTCAATTGACTTAGACAGTTATGCCAAAACAGTCATTTAGAAAAATAACTTAAGCTATTAAGTTTTTTAAGATTAATTGCCTTCCTAGAAGAGATACAAACATGAAAAAATTAGAGAAAATAAATTTGGATACGCTGAATACGATGGTGCTAATAACTCAATTGTGTCCTATGTCGAGTTAGGCTGTTACGGGTTGTGACCACAGAATTAAGTAGAAATAATAATATATAAAAGTAGGTTTTGAATATTTTTAAGTTCTATGAAAAGCAGGTGGCTGATGGTTATGAAGCGTGGATGTAACTGGCGATGAAATCAACATTGTTGACGACAACGGTTTTGGTGAGTTAAGGTTTTAATGATGATTGTGAGGTTGATTCCGATGACGTAATGGTTGTGGATCTCTCCGATAGGAAATATTTAAAAAGTCTTGTACGATTTTGCTCTTACATGAAACTCATTGTGGTGATTTAGGCATTGTACACCACACCGCACAGAATGTTTTCAATAACAATTATATATCGTTTATTTTATTTTTAATTTTTTATTTTTCAATGCTTATACTTTGAAAATTTTATAATTTTTTTTTCACCGGCAATAGCAAAATACAACAACTAATCGAGTAGATGAACACAAAAACTTAAAAACATTTGTTTATGGCAAAAGTTAAGAGCATTGTGAGCATTTCTCAAAGAATTGTTACAATTTTCTTTCGTTTGTTTGTCAATTGTTCATATTTAAATCTCTACACTTTTCATTCAGTTAACAATCATTTTGTTGTTTCACGTTGTTCTACATGAATTGTAAAATGGTTTAAATTCTGTTTTTTTTTTTTTAATTCTTTTTATTGCTGCTTGTGGACATTCATAGTTTGTTTACCGTTTTTCAGAATTTTGTCAATTACTATATTTTTTTTTAATAACTTTGTCATGTGTGTGTATGTATGTTGTGATTTCTGTATTTTGAATGGTTGTTGGTTAGTTGTTTGTATAATATTAATTTTATTTTATTTGTTTTTTTTTTTTTTTTATTTCAAAACTAATTTCACGTTGAATAAAAAAATTGCCACTTGGTAATACAATGTCAGCTGGGGTTGTATTTTTTGTTGAATTCCTTTTGTGATCAATACGCCGACGTGATCACTGACTTGTGATCGATATCACATAACATCCCACTATTATATCCTCTTTTTTTAATATTGGAATGAAATATTCTAACAGGATAACCAAGTAGGAGAAAATACATGAGAATAGTTAAAAAGCTTTCTCATGGTTGCCAAATTACTTGAACCAGATATGGGTGCTAAGAAAATAAGTGATAGAGTTGTGTACATATTTTCGTGCCAACTTTTCTCCCGCTGATATTAAAATCCCCAACAAACGTCATGAAGTTCTTTACACATACCGAAATCGGCAGTCTGTCAAACTATGTTAGAAACATAATAGTCCGAGAATCGAATTTTGTAATATAATTTGTCTTCAAAGATTGTAAGATAGCACTACTCAGTACCACTGCCTCCCCCCTTTACTCACATCAAACATCTTATTGTGCAAACCGATGATCCGGGAACTTTTCTACAAAATATCTCTTCACTCACATTTCCATATGTAATTAATTACAAGAATTTTCGAATTATTCATTCTTTTCTCAGTGATAAATAACAACGGGCATCTCTTTATACCTCTGCATTGTTATCGAAAGCTTTTGTGAATAAAGTTTATAAGTAACACCCTGTGCTGAAGTGGTTTGAGTCCGGAATAATGGTTTTTTCCTGATGATACTACTAGGAGTGGAAAAGTTCAATCCACGCGGTACTTTTCCCATCTGAATTTCGGAAAAAATGCAAATTCTTCATTTCTTCTCTTGAGATATGACAGTGTACAATTCATAGGCAATACAAAATTTGTTCAATATGGCTGCCGACAAGTTAAAAGCTCAATGTTCACATAGTCTTTTTTTCATTTTTATGTTTATGATTTTTTAGTATGAACTTTAACCAAAATGACGTCGAAATCAAATAAAAAAATGCTACAACTTACCAAATTGAACGTATTATTTCCTTAACGAATTGCGCTGTTAATTTTTAAATTTCAGAAATAAAGCACGTTCCAATATTAAACTCATGGACTTACAATAATTGACGGTGCATTATATTATACATAAACATTATTATTTAAATTCCTCCATAAAACACAAATTCCCTTTCACCGAATAGCAGCATAGAATAAAGAAATATACGAGGGCGCTCCCAAAACTGACCTGACCTAACGTGCTAGATGTTTGAAAAAAAAAATACTTTGGTGAAAAGTGGCAACCTTATAAATCATATGTTTTAAGTTTCAAGGCACCACGTTGTTTAGTATTTTCATTTGAGCCATCAAAAGTACCAGATCTCAGTAAATTCGTTAACAAACAAACTAAATTTAAACTATTTTATAATTCAAAATGATGTTAACTGAGTGAAAAGTGTAGAGAATTAAATATAAACAATTAACAAACAAACAAACGAAAATTGTAACAATTCTTTGAGAAATTTACCGTACTACAATACAATATTCTTAACTTTTTCTATAAACAAATGTGTTTAAGTTTTTGTGTTCGTACAGCAACTACTCGCTGTATTTTGCTATTGCTATAAAAATGTCAAAGTATAAGTATTAAAAAATAAGATAAACTATATACAATTGTAATTCAATATTTCCATTTTAAAGGTCTCAGTCCAATCAATATTAAAGCCGAGCTAGAACTAGTTTTTTATTTCAGCTATTAAAAGCATTTGGTCTCAGTGTATTTGTAAACAGGGGAAAAATTGGTCACCGTTATGTAATTCAATATTTCCATTTGAAAGGTCTCAGTCCAACCAATATTATAGTCGAGCTAGATTCCATTCTCCGGGAGTCTGCTACTTCGTATACATCATTAAAATATTGGGTAGCGGAGTTTAAGCGAGGCCGTACCAGCTGCTAAGACGAACACCATAGTGATCGACCACAAAATGGTACTGGATGATCATCAACTGAAGGCGCGTAAGCTAGCTGAAATGATAGGCATTTCAAAAAGTGCTATAAATCGTATATTGACCGAAGATTTGAAGATAAGAAAGCTGTGCGCCAGATGGGTGTAGCTCTTGTTTTCAATATTCAGTCAAAGCAGTGGATTGGAATGTGAGAATCGTGTCCAAAAAAAGGCAAAGACGGTTCCATCTGCAGGCAAGATCATGGCATATGTTTTTTGGAACGCGAAAAGAAACCCCCCATCAACCGCGAATATTGTGATAATTTATTGCAGTATTTAGGCGATGACATTATGAAGAAAGACCGCATTTGGCGAAAAAGAAAGTGTTGTTTCATCAAGACAATACTCCAGTTCACACATCAACTATTGCGATGGACAAAATTAATGAATTAAAGTTCATCATCATCAACTCATCATTTACCTTATTTGCCAGATTTAGCTCGAACTATTTTCTATTTCCAAACTTGAAAAAATAGGTTGTAAAAGTTTTGCCAACAATGTAGAGGTGGAGTTCTTATTCTTCAGGGTACAGAAGCTATTGAATATCGAAAAAAAGTGTTGGATATTTTTGTTTCTTTTTTTTATTAGTTTTTTACCAGTTTTATGACCGTCTTCGTACGCCAAAGGCTATCATACGCGGATAAAAGTAGCCAAAAATTACCTCAAGAGGATCCACTGATTCAACCAATCTAGAGGTGGTCATTTAAATGACATTGTATTTCGAACATAATGGTAAGGGAAATAAAAGTTTCAGCGAAATCATAGCTTTACACGTGTCTTATTTAACGTGTCTTTTTGAAACCGAAAAATGGATAACCCTCTATGTTATCCATTGATAACGAAAAAGTAACAACAATTACAATGAGAGCAAATTGTAATCGTTCCCCTTTTTATCCGATTAGATTGAAATGATTTAGGAAATGAGCGAAATCATTGCGACGCGAACAGGACTGTAACGTTGTTTGTCGTTATGTGTAAGTAAATACATTACAGCAACGACATTTTCATGTATTTACTTGAAAATATGTTTGTTGCCAGAACTATGGTGATAAATAAATACTAACAGATAAATAGCAAATAGGTGGCAACAATTACAATGAGAGCAATACGAAGTTTCCTCTCTTTCCTCTTTGTAACCAATTTGTGCGAAATAATTTAGGAAATAAGTGAAATCATTCCGACATGAGTAATTCGATTGGCCGACACGAGTGTTTTTTGGCGCAAAAACAATATATACGCATAGATAATTTATTTTACCCTGGAGTGATTTTTGCTTGCTTCTAACATTCATTCATTACCTTCTCGCTCTCTTTTCCAACATGATTTAGCGCTTTTTAACTTCATACGTTATTAATTAACTTACTATAATCTGCAAAAATTGTAACCAAAATATATAAAGTTATAGTTATTGTGTAAAGAGAAACGAAGAGAGCGGAATCATCTTACTTTCTTGGCTCTCAAATCATCTTAACATTGTTTTCAGAGAAAAATAATTGGTCCGTACGTTCTCATTGCCTTTGGTATTGGTTATGCGCAAAAAATTGAATAGACAAAAAAAATTGAATAGAATTTACAACAAATAAATGGAAATTCATCATTTATTATAGGATAAAACAAACTATTCGAGATTTTATTATTGGAAGTATGTTTTGTTTGCATTTAATTTGAATTTTACGTTCATTTACTATTTATTTTATTCTGCTATAATTTTTGTCATAACTTTACTTTGTTCTAACTCCAATTATCGCCATAACAACAACAACATGCAACGAACCACTTAGCGCATTTCAACCAGTCTGGTCGTGTTGTTATTATTAATCAGTCTACCGGTATTTGATTTGCCATATGTTTTGTCGCTACAAGTGCGTGTACGAAATAATGTTCGCCTCTTGCTTTGTCTATGTACACATTGAACTCTGTTCTAAAACAGATTTTATGTGCGACGAGAACTCTTGTTGCTATCTGTTTATTGCATATTTTTGGCTATTTTCTTTTGACCTTTTTCTTATGAGGCAATAAAAGTGGCTCCTCAGTTAATTAGTTGACGTCGATCGAGACAGTTCCTAATTTCCTTGCTGC
Organism: Philornis downsi; assembly: GCA_019455685.1. Taxonomy (NCBI): domain Eukaryota; kingdom Metazoa; phylum Arthropoda; class Insecta; order Diptera; family Muscidae; genus Philornis; species Philornis downsi. Next base: position 397,142 of record JAHXMU010000055.1, on the reverse strand, counting down.
AAAATATTGCATTTGTTTCAAATAACTATGCCTTGCTGCTATTATAACCATAATTTGTCTTAAGTTTTTAATAAGACTACTGATTATTTTATAGTCAGTAAAAAATAAAAACATAAGCATTGTATTTTTTTCTTCTGCTTCGCCTAGCCTAAGTGATTTTTTCATCATTATGGCTCATCTAGCGGAAATTTTCGTACTCAACTTTTGCGTTTTTATATGGAAATGGTAAAATGTTACACATTTATGCTCTTTTTCTGAACCAGAAAATGTGAGTTTTTAGGGAGTGAAGTCAATATTTGTCAAGTGTTGCACCTTGAGAAGCCAACATTGTTTTCTGAAAAGAAATCATCATAAATCTAAGTATATATTACACACAATTTTGTGAGAGGTTGCTCACCATGAATGTAGGAATTAACTTCGTTAGTCTTATAATTTTTTTGTTTCTGTTTGGTTTACAAGTATTTTAAGAATTTATATGTCCACTGGCCTAATAACTAATATTTTGGCTGTTAGCAAATCTATTCTGTAAATTTGGGAGAAAGTGGATGTTTAACCCAAAAATTAGCATCTAAGCCAAAGGCACGATTTTCGGCATCATCAATATTTTTTTCCATTTCAATATAATGGGCACAAGGTACACCACGTTCTACTACTACAGTAGCTTCATGATGAGATAGTAAATTAAATTATGTGTTCCTTTAAAAAATATTGAAGTTAACCATAGAAGTTGGTCATAAACTACTAAAGAGAAACAATATCTAGGGCCTCAAATACTCTTCGTAGGTTCTAATGTTTGAGGGGAAGATTTAATGATAATGGAAAGATTTTATGATAACACAATGCAGTGGTGCCATCATAGAACCCATTCCCATTGGTTTTATAAAGCTAGCAAGTGGCCAGGAACCAAAGTGGCATAAAACCCTATCAAACAAGAAAAATCCGCTTGAACCTACTAGTCGAACATATTATCTTTTGGAGCCCAGAGTGAGATAATTTATTTATAGTAATTTAACCTCTATGAGCTGGCCCATTCCAGGTTTTGCATCAAAACTACTGATATTGTTGATTTAGAGCCATGAATTCTGAACTAAACTTGATTTTGGCAACTGTGGCTCCTAAAACTGGTTAGGAGAACCAATTCTTCGAGGCCTATTAAGGAATTGGTGGTCCACAAGACTGGCAACATATTATCTTTTGGAGCTCAGAACGAGATAATTTATTTATAGTAATTTAACCTATGTGAGTTGGCCCATTCCAGGTTTTGCATCAAAACTACTGATATTGTTGATTTAGAACCATGAATTCTGAACTAAACTTGATTTTGGCATCTCCTAGAACTGGTTAGGAGAACCAATTCTTCTATTCCTATTAAGGAATTGGTGGTCCACAAGACCGGCAACAACTCCAAAAAACATTTATAGCAACGATTTTAGCAAATTGTTTTTTTTTTTTTTTTGTAAATATTGCGGAAACAACGAAAATATTTCAATATATTTTCTTGTACATTGAAATGGCGTATAAAAAACTTCAGATTATTACAACCACTTTTTGAAAACTAAGATAATTGTTTGTGCCGGTCGTTACTAGCATGTCTTTACTAGTTTTATTGGTACATAGATTTTTGTATAAAAAAATTAGTTTTTTAAACGTTTAGCAGTTTTTTACAACATACAAAATAGAAGGCAACATATAATACCAAAATTTAATTATTTGTTCCTTCAGATTTACTAATAAAGATTTAATTATTCATTTATTTATGAATTTACTTATACGTTCCTCATTCATAATATCATTGCTCGAGATATCTTCTCACATTTGATCACTAATATTTTTATTCTAAGGCTAACTTTTATTTAATTGTAGTACAGAAAAAAAATGTACCAGCTTACCATATCTATCCAGAGAGGAAAAATCTACGTAATTTCCCACAAACAGCTGTTTGACGATTGAGTGATTTACAGCTGATTGTCAAGTTCAAACGTGTTCAAGTTCTCTATAGTTATAACAACAAACAAAGAGAACGAAAACAGGAATAATTATGGTGCATACTCATTTAATGGAAGCATAGAAAAAGAGAGAGGGAGAGTCCGCATTTTGACGATCGTCAACTGATTACAATCTCAGCAAAAGAGCATTAATTGAGTAGATATCATAAATACCGCAACAATTGCCAATTGTATGGCAGTTTCAGTTTAGCAAATGCAGTGAGTGGTTGTTCGATATTTCGGTGTTTGGGCAAAAATACGTTTGCATTCAAAACAAAGTTTTAAAAAATATCAAAGTACAAATATTGCTGCAACAAATCTCATTAAATATTCCAAAAATGATACAACAATAACAAATACCCATACATAAAAAATCTCCAAACGAGTTGCATAAATTCTGTGCAATTTGGTGTAATTTCAAAGTGAAGTTAAGCTGCAGTGGAATTAAGTCATCAAACATGGCTACAAGGTATATACTCGTATATACGTATACATATATATATATAATTCAAAACATACAAAAATGTGAAAAAATTTGGTTTTTTTTGTTTGACATAATTATTAAAGAATGGTACACAAAACATTCATTGTCACCATGTTCATCATGGAAGAGGAAGTATTTTTCGGTTTTAATTTTATTATGATGTCACCAGCAGCATCGACTTCAGTTTGTTGCACTCTGGAGGCAACAGTTGTGTTGTATTAAATAGCTCACGGAAGAGGTTCAAAAAGGAAAGATTTCAGAATTACTACAGTATCAGCAGTTTATAATATGAAGTCACGATTATTGGACAAATATAATCTTGTGCTCTAAAAACCGTTGGAGTAAATTGTTAAAAAAAAAACATTAGATGCGAAAGGGAGACAGTAATTCTAAATGTTTTATATCCTCCATTTGAAGCTCAATATTCGGTAGAATTTTATAATTTCAACGTAAGAGAGGATTTAATTTGAAACGGCCAAAAACGTAACACTCTGAAGAAAGCGTTTAAAGTACCAAATATGTTTTCAGTTGATTGAGTGATTCCCGTCTCTCTGGTTAGCTGGTTGGCTGGTAGAGACGATAATTGTCGTGCAATTATGAAAATTTATAAAACTTAGCAATGTCGAACAATTTGTCAGATTGCAGTCGGAGGTTATAATTGAGACACATCGGCGCATCCTTTCTGGTATCTCCCATACAAATGACTTGAATTTTTGTACATTGTTTGAATCTATAGTTCTTGTACTAACTTGAACAACTCAATAGCTTAACTATGCCCCTTTTGGTACTTCCCACACAAGTGTTCATATCTCCTATCCTGTTACAACAAATTCAGTAAAACATGGTATACGACTATATGTACGAGAATAAAAATATATTTATATATAAATACAGTAGAACTCCAATTATCCGAACTCCGATCAACCGAATCGCTGATTATCCGAATCGCTTTTGTCTTTCGTTCCGCTATGTACATATGCACATTCTTTTATTTTTATGTACTTTTACTTCTTTTTACTTTACTAATGCATACAATGCCAAAAATAAGCTCTTTTACTTTAAAATTCCATTTTTTCAGAAAAAATCCAATTATCCGAATTTTTTTATCCGAATGTGGTCCGGTCCCAATTGATTCGGATAATTGGAGTTCTACTGTATGTACATATATATATTTATATTTTTATAATTTAAATTTATATATAAATACCATGGCACGATGTACACGCGACTATCTTTCGCATGATCCCGACTTCAATCGAACGCCACCTATAGTGTAATAATTGCGTTATTCTAGAAACCATGAAACGTACAGGCCGGCGTAATCTGATTATTTTTTTGAAATTAACTTTTTTTTTTGGAAATCGTGTAAAATGTGCTTTAGAATTCATTGAATATGATAATTTATATTCGACTTATAACATGATTTTTTCATAGCCAAGTAAGAATAGTTGGAAGAAAGGTGGAATAAAAAATTAGTAAAAAATTCTGTGTGAAAAAAAATATTTATCCATGAACCATTGATAAATTGTACCAGAAAGTAATATATATTTTTTAAATAACTTTTACACACTTCAATAAGTGGAATTGGAAAAAAAACTTGTTGTTTTCAATAACTACTCAAATAACTATCAAAGATTATAACTTATTTAAAAAAAAAAAATCGTCCATAAAATGTCTTTTGAAACTCTTTCATATATTATGTGACACTTTTTGATAGAAAACACGTTGTCCAATTTTGGGAAAGCAACAACTTTATAGTAATTTTTAATAAGATTGCTTCTAGATCTTATTAGAATTACCATAAGTATGTATTTCTGTTAAATATGACAGATAACTAAAACTTTTTTTTTTCATTTGAGTTCATACGGGTTGTTCTTGACTAAAATTGCTCTGAAGATTCAAATTAAACAGAATTGTTTTACATTTTTGCAATTATACAAATTGTTTTAATATAATGTATTGTTCTTTATTATTTGTAACTGTCCACATATCTTACAGCGATTTAAGTCCACTTTTAAAATATAAATATTGCAAAAGAAAATCTTTCCCTACCGGCTATCGGTTCTACCTTATTAACCATAACTGTAATCGGCAAATTAATATGCAAAAGATATTGAATATATCAAGAGATTTCAACCATATGTGATGTTTTGGTTGGAGCATGTTCAACCTGTTTATATTAGTTTTTCATTTCATCCGCCTTTTATTAATGATTTTGCATTTTAATGAGATTTTTGTTCAATGACTTGGCAACATCGTAGACGATATCCTACCCTTCAAGAGAACAATACTGGACAAGTTGTCTGACGATGCCCCGCCCTAAACAAAAAGCTGATATCAGGTGAAAACTTTAAATATAATATCAAAAATTGTAATGCTTCTGCGTGTCACATTTATTAGCGATTAAAAATCAATTCAATATTTATCAATAATCCAAACCGAAAATCTTCCATTTGCGTTTACAGTTTGTTTTGCGTTCCCAACTAAATGCAATGCATTACTACAGGGTGTGTTACGTCCGCTTTTTATTATTCTTTAGTCAAATGTTATTACGGTTTCCCTATTTGTAGGCAGAATTAAAGCTGAATCAAAAGCAACCGGTGCGAAAGCCATCAAAAACTTCCATTGGAAATATAAATAAATCTCCGCGATTTTTGTCAAAAAGTGGTCATTTATTGTGAAATAGCGCTATATTAAACATTATTCTAAATATTACTTTTTCCCATCTGCCTGACAGTATACGAATAAAGCATCGATAAAAAGATTTATCTTTTGAAATTATCTGGGATTCAAACCAATTTTGGGTTTCTTCATATGATGTGAATCGCTGCACAGACAGGCTATACTCGTATGTTATAGATTGGAACAAGCGATATTCAATATCTGGATGGAATAATATTTCTAACTACGTTTCGACCGGCTCCGCATTATGTGGTGATAGTAATAGACACGTTTTTCCTTGAGTATTCGACTCAATTGCATGAAAGGTTTTCGGTAGACAATGATAGTTTCGTTTTGTTTAACTATCCTGCAAATCATGCCACCAAGTTTATCTGAACGAGTACACAAGAGGAATCTATTCCCTAAGTATTCGGCTGCCTGTATTGAAACTTGACCATGTGGTTCCCATGATTTTTTTCTTGTTTGGTAGATCAGTAGAATAATTTTTCATCATCCGTGACAGTATGATGTAGAAAACCTTTTTTGTTTGAGTTTCTCATGCGCATAATCGATGTTCAACATTTCTAGGCATCAGTTGAAATGGAACTCGAAAATCCATATTTTCGTACACTCTTCGATCTTTAGCTGCGAAACTTTTGAAACCGGCAAGATAATTTCTCCCACTCAAAGCAACGTCACCATATGTTTCTACAGCCAATCGATGCGTCTCAGCTGCAGATTTCTTCAAGTTAAAAAGCTAAACCATATGAAGCTTATTCGGCTCAAAGCTTGACATTTTCGTACCAAAAACAAGTGATGCTGATAAAAAAAAATCGCTAATATAACGTGTAATAGAAAGAAATTCATTATTTTTGCATAACATTGAAGGATTTAGTTGACACAGCTAGAATTATCCGATTTAGACCAAATATACACCGCTCCGTTCGATAACTTATTGCCATTTTCAATGTATTTTTTATTATGCTTCTCTATCAAACTCCCGTTCATATTGGCAAAAGACTCGGGCAGTTGATTTTCACAAGCTACTCTTGAGACGAATTTTTTCATCAGCAAAATTACACGTCATAGAGAGGAACAGACGGTAATCAATCGGTGTCAGTCAGGACTATATGGTGATTTCGTAAGAACTTCCCAAACAAACTCCCGGAGCTTATGGCTAGTCACTATCGATGTCTGAGTGACCTGGTGTTCTCCTAATGGACCACAGTTTCTCCCCAATTGACTAAAGCTGACTAAAGCTTCTGGGTTACTACTTCCTCCAGGCAGTCCGATTGTTGACTGCACAAATCCGAATTATAGGTTTGGCCGTGGGGAGAGCATAGTAGACAATTCCCTGCCAATCCCTCCAAACACAAAGCAAAACCTTCCTGACCATTAATATTGCTTTGCACACAGTTTGTGCCGGCTCACTCCCATTCTACCAAGACTGTATTTGCTTAATCTTGTCGTAAGTGACCAATATTTCTGCACCAGTCACCATCCGCTTCAGATATGAGTCGATTTTGTTAAGATTCAGCAGTAATTCGTGAATGGAGACCCTCATGGTCATGCGAAACCCTCACATCTACCTTGATTTTTTATGCAGCCTTACTTACGTGGTTCCAAACGGGGCTTTCTGAAATGTTTGGCTGCTTGGCAATCGGAACAATGCTTATTTGAAGGTAAGACTAAATGACTTATGTTATTTTATCGATATTTTTGACGATCGGCTAGGTGCATCACCGATGTCAAACTTATCGCAAAGGAATCGACAAACCAAAATTGCACGTGATTGACTATCACAGTGTCAGCAGTATAATCGCCATTCACATTTTCATTCATTTGGACTGCGTTTTCGCCTTATCGGGCAAAAAAATTAAATATTGAGTCTATCTGAAAAGTTGTCAGGAACGAAATCTTATCTTTTTAATATCATATAGAACAACCCAATTGCACTTATATAACGAGAGATACAGATTATTAAAGCCGTGTAGTGGACAAATCATAGATTTCTTTTTAATTTATTTGAATTTGAAAATAAAAAAAAAAAACATTTCGGAGATATTATCTAATATATTTTCTGAGTGTTGTTAAATATTTATTTACTCCAAATAAGTACATAAATAACTGCTTTGCCATTTTCAATCATTCAGTTATCATGTGATAAACTTGATCTACTCTTAGACTATAAACATTGCAAACATTTTATTCTACAGACAACAAAAACACTACGTCCAATTCTCAACTTCCTTGTTTACTCATACTCTCCCTACTTATCTCTGCTATCTTGTCATTCATGACTGTAATTACAAATTTGATATGCAAAAATATTTGAAGCCGACAAAGGTTCTCTATAACATTTGATGTTTTATGTTGTTTCGTCACAACTTTTTTTTTTTTTTTTTTTTT
>JAHXMU010000055.1:331906-364603 GCA_019455685.1 Philornis downsi | reverse complement strand
ACAATTTTTAGAGTACTTCAGTCATAAGCGAAATTATTGAAAACAAAAGTTCAATGCTCAAATTGGCATTTTCAATCAATGAGTTTGATACGCTTCGATGTTTTTTTCTCTAATTGATTTGCATTTGTTTGTTTTTTTTTTGTTTTATTTTTTGTTTCTTTTTTTTTTTGTCTGGTACTAATAATTATAATCGCGTTTTTTTTTTCTCTGATAACAGCCATTAGGTGTAATTTATAGTAATCTCAGTTCCACTATCAGCCGAGTTCTTTTAATTTCATAAAATTTGACAAATTTACGAACGCTTTAACAAAGGGCAACAGTTAGCAACAAAACTATAACGAGAACTTTGGCATCTAAAATAGATTTTGTTATCATGATTTTATACTTTTTTCACTTAATTACTTTTTTCAATTAATTACTACTTAAAAGAGTTTGATAGGAAATCAATAATAGCCGAAAACTTAGAAGAAATTAAATTGATAGTCCATCTTAGGAAATTCGAAATTAGAAAATAATCACCATCATAAAAAATAGACAAACTGATTCGAATGCTGGCAAAAAGAAAACTTTGTGCTACAAAATTTTCATTAAGCTATTAAAGCTGTTTGAAGTTTCGTTTAGCATCGTTCGATGCATACCGCTTCGAATGTAACCGTATTGGTTCCAGAGATTCCCACTGAAAGTTTAGAAACATTGCAGTAATTAGACAAATTTCCACCCACAAGCTGTAAACCTCCACATCATGACAAATATTTCTAATTATTGCGTCTAAAGTTGGTATAATAATAATAAAAAACGTGAAAGAAGAATGTGATACTCGTATATTATAAAAAGGGGATTTGTGAGACCGCTAGTGCTGTACAAAGTTCAAAAATACGAAACGGCTATTGAAGACATGTCACAGCGGACGACGTAGGACATGTTTGGGCGTCGAAAGTACTTCTAATGGTGTGTTTGTTCCATTTTGAAAGAGTGTAAAGGCTACAGTACCGTTGCAAATTTCGTTCAATGAGCCAGAATCATGTCTCAAAATTAATTACGGATCCACCATCACTTCCAAATGAGCACACTTCCAAAATGAGCATATTACATATTTCGACCGAAAACTATATCGTTTACCGATCATCTCCACATTATATAACATTTTGAACCCTTAGTCTATTTCTATCTAGTCTAGTTTTCCATCTTACGGTATTTGAGACATAACAGATTTCTTTTTATTGCATATGCAAGAGTTTTATTAAATCATTTTAAACGTTAAAAAAAAAACATGACTATAGATGGCCTCAGATATGTTTTGCTGTCGATAGATGCTTAATGATTTCAAAACCTTTATAATGGTTTAATTGTTAATTGGCATTGCAAATTTCATTCAATGATCCCAAATCATGTATCAATCGCTCATCCTCCACCCAATGATTATGTCCAGTTTACCGCCATGGAAATGTACAAATTTCAGTCATAATGATATGGGTCGTTTGCTAGACATCCCTCACTTGTGAAAATTTGAAAAAACTGCAGTTGTATTAGAAATTTCATTCAAATAGCCAACATCATATGCCAATAATTTTATGCCAGTGATTATATCCAGCTTTCCAACAGCTAATATTACAAATTTCGATCAATAACATATAAATCGCATGCCGCTCATCCTCTTCATTATACGAATTTAATTACTCAGATTATTTCCCGACTACCAAAATGTGATTTGGGCATACTGAAAGGACAACAACAAACGTCTATTTTGAAACATGTCAATAGAAAATGTTCTACAACACTAACATCTAGATTAGATTTTGCCTCTACACTTTCTTTTCCCACACCGTTTCCCCAGGCTTCGGTGTTTTACTGACAAATATTACCACCGCTCCTATATAATGAATGTCTATGTCAAAGTCGCAACACCCTAAAACTCTTCACTTACAGTCATTCGATTTCATGTCTTATCGACGTTTTGATGCAATTATCGCTTCACATATATTATACCTCGAGCCTAATCATGTTGCGCGAACTTGGAATCGTGTGAGGAAAAAAAGCGAACGTTAAAATCAATTGTTTTTGAACTTTTGTGTTTTTGCAAAGTAGTAAATACTAGAAGTACTACTTGACAGCAATGACACACATATTTTACGGCAAATAAATAGTAATAAATAGTTTCGCGTGATAATAGAGGAAACTTCCGTTCTTATGATTGTTCGAAGAAATTTATTAGTTGGGATGTGGCACAATTACAACATTTTTCTAATGAATCCCACAATTCTTAAATTTTGTATAATTTTCGGAATTTTACTACAATAGTAAGATTTTAGCAATTTTCTAACGCATTGTGTCAAAAAAGTACCGAGAGTTGATCGCTTAAAAAGACCGTCTAAAAGAGATTGTCAAAATTGTTTCTGTTGCTAAGTTGGCACAACTGTCCTCTATACTGGCGCGGAGTTTAAGCGCGATCTGTCTATTTGTTTGTTTACAATGATCGATTTTGTCAGTCCAGTTTTGCGTTTTGAGTTTTACGATTTTTACAATGGCTAAAAATATCGATGGAAAAATTTGTTTTAAATTTTCTATTGTAAATGACATTCTGTGTTCCAAATCACCAGAAATGTTACAGTCAATCTGCGGCGAATCGAATATACGGCGGTAAATCGAATGGGATGGTGCAGTACATTCAAAGGCATTCGAGATGAAGTTAACACCGTTAAAGCGAGGGAAATCGTCATTTAAGTTTAACACATGTAACCGCCGAATTTTCTGTATCTTACGAATTAATCTGTAGGATTTTACATGATTGTTGGGATATGAAAAGACTTGCCGCTTGACCAGTTTTAAAAGACCTGAATTTTCTTTAAAAACTCAATATCGTAAAATTCGCTAAAGACTAGCTAGAACGATTCATCAAATCCTGGTTATAAGACATGAGTTTACAAGTTTGACAAGAGAACCAATTAATAAACTACGGAATGGCGCCTTCCAACTGAGCCGAAACCAATCAAATGTCAAGCAAATGTTGACTGTTTTCTTTGTTTATTACGATTACTGTACACTCGGATTTCTTGCCTGAAAGTCAGACGGTAAATAAAGAATTTCACCGAGCGTTATGCAGCATTTAAGAAAGCAAACTTATGAAAAAAAGTTAGATTTGTGAAAAGAAAACTCAAGAATATTGCACCACAATAACAACCATATCTGTGAAAGAATTTCTGGCCAGAAATACCACAAATATCATCAAACAACCACCTTATTCAGCTAACATGGCTCTGCCTAACTTTCCATAACTCGAATTAACACTTCGGAGCTGCCGTTTTCTGCCGATAGATGGCAAAGAAAAAAGAAGGAGCCTACTGTGAAAGCGACACCAGAGATTTAAAAGATAATAAATATGCTGTGTTTTATTGACCAATCCCCCATAAATTTTCTAAATTATTGTAAATCTTGCCATAGTAGAATTAATGGGATTTTTGCATTTCTTACACTCCGTACAATTCCTGCAAGCCCTGTTGTTCTGGCAATGTGGGCCTAGATTGCAGTTCTTACATACGTTCCAGTTAGTGTAGTAAATTCCGTCCTAAAATGCGGAATTATAACTTTAATTGGAATTTACAGCTACTCCATAATATTACGAAAAATTTAATAACAGATTAAAGGGTAAAATTATAAAAATAATTATAAAAAATTATAAAAAATTTTAGACATTTTTGGTTCATCACTTTTTGCAAAGTTTAAGCCGTTCAACTCTTTTAAGAGTCATTAAACTCTATTCGCCGTTTGACAAGCTGATTTCACTAATTTCAATTCCATTAAATTTCTTTAATTTCAATACGGGTTCAATCAATTTTTATAAATTACAATAATTTCCATTCCTTTTATTTCCTCTCATTTTCCTTTGTACTAATTTTAATGCCTTTCAGTTCCATTCAATACTTTTCCGATTCGGTTAAATTCCATTCAAAGCCATTAACATTAATATATTTGTATTCATCAGTTCTCTTCAATGTCTTTCTCTTCCATACGTAGCCATTTAATTCACCATTAAACTCTATTGATTTCAATTCCATTGTATTCCTTTTTAATTCCCTAAAATTCCATTCATTTCCAATCAATTTCTCCAAATATTTTAATTTTTTTTTTTCAATACTATTCAGTTTCTACAACTAACTAAAGGCTTACAATTTCTGTACTTCTTGCATTTCTTACAATAATTTGAATTAAAAATCACCAATTACAAATTCAGCCATCCTCCTTAGCTTATGGTTCAATTATTTTCACGTACAGCAAATACATTAATCCATTGTTAACTACATTTAATGATAACAATAATTTTAATATTTACACTCATTATTATCTACTATTTCGCCTTTTTGTAATCGTTATTATTTACTTAGCCAATGTAGATTTTATACCCACGCAATTTACCTGTATCGCCTTTTGTTTCTTTCTATTTGTATTTGCAGAGAAGATGAATATAGTAAACTCGAGTCGACCAAATTAAATTATCAAATTGTACCGGTGTCGGATCAGCTGAAAAATAACCTAAATGCGGAGTTATATCAACAGAAACAATTTGACAATGGCCACGACCACAAAACAATTAAACGCGGAATTTGCCACCAGGTGGGTAAAGAAATCGACCGATCTATTTTGAACACAACAATAGACGTAGCAAATAGATTCAGGGGTTTATGCGAAATTACATTCGTGAAAGCATTGCCAAAAAATTTGGCTAATTCTTGCCCCATAGGGCAAGCGAAACAATGACCGCCTCCCTACAAGTCAGACAAAAAACTAGAAAATAAAATTGTCAAAGAAACATAAAACTAATGCAAAATACATATTTGGTTGTTTTTTTTTTTATCTTTGTTAGGTCACACCACAGACTATTTTCAATATTTGTTTAACATTAATTGCATATTAATTATTGTACAATTAGTTTTATGTAACAACAAACATTATTTATAGCAAAATGTTTATGCCAAAGAAATCAAAAGAAACTTCCCATACCGGGAATCGAACCCGGGCCTTCTGGGTGAAAGCCAGATATCCTAGCCACTAGACCATATGGGACACACAGGGCTTGAAAATATATTGAATTAACAACACTGTCATGTGTAGGTTGCTCTCTAACTATTAATAATGAAAAGAAAGCGGCAATCATTAGAGATGGAAAATGTGATACTTTAGTACATTTTCACTAGTCAAAGTACTGCGATGAACTGAAAACCAGTTAAGTACATTTTTGTTATAAGAAAAAGTAGTGACAATGGAAACGTACAGACCAATTATTTTCCTCTCAAACCAATGTTGAGATGTTTAGAGAGCCAAGAGCGTAAGATAATTTCACTCTCTTCGTTACTCTTTTTGCACAATAACTCCATAACTTTTCATGTTTTGCTTACTGTTTTTGCAGATTAGAGTAAATTAATCTAAAATGTACGAATACCATTACATATGATTAAAACGCGATAAACTATTAATCTCCCACGTTGGAAAAGAGAGCGAGAGGGGACAAAATTACGCTCTTGCATGACCGTTGGATGCAAACGAATTTCACACCAGAGAAAAATAATTGGTCTGTACGTTTCCATCGTCATTACTTTTTCTTACAACATCCAAGTGTAGCAAAAATGTGATTAACTGGTTGGTTCTAACATTATAACGGGGATGTGACATAGAGAAAAACTGCAGGCAGAGCCCGCATTTGTCTCTGGAGTGAATTTTGTTAAATCTGAACTCTAACACAGGAGCACAAACCTGTACGCTCACGCCCTCTTTCACAAAATTGAACTTGGATTATTTCGATTTTTACAATGCCAGATGCGATTGTTTTCAAACAAAAATATGCAAAATTCGATATATGGAAAAAAAGCGGGCAGGAAAACAGTGTTAGCTTGTTCCCTAGCCGCTTCAGTAGTGTTCACTTTATAAACAAATGCTGGCTCTGCCAGTAATTCTTCTCTGTGAATGACATGCCAACAGGTCAGTCTGACAGATTCAACACTATTTGTAAAAAAATGAACTAGACTTTCATGCTTTCATGCTGTCAGAGCAATCCGTTAGTGTGTTGCTGTAAGCCTACGACTTGAAAACGGAACGTTCAATCGTGAACCGGGTTAATTCACAACTTGGCATGGTTTGTAACCCTGACAAATGCAAACCAATCTAGTTTTTGAAAAGCCACAATAAAAAATGCCAAAACAATTTGACTCAAATGAAATTCATCTAGTATTACATACATTCGATATGAAGTATTTGCACAGAAAAATTCTTTAATTTATCTACACATTGAAGATTTATCGATGTTGCCAGGTCGTTGCTAAAACACATCTACATCAGCTCTCAATGCCAGTTGGATAAATTAGTCTCTGATGTTGTAATACTTTCGATTTCTTCCTCTCACAAACATTTTAAAATGCCTCACATACAATTTAATCAATTCAAAAAGTAACAAATCAATTAAATATGAGTGCCGTCTGAACTGTTCCAACATGAAGCCATTGTATGTACATAATAGTGTGCCTCAAATAAGCAAAACATGTCTAACATATTTAAAATTATCATCATGCAGAGACATTAGCAGCTTATATGGGTCACTAGTGACGAAGCAAAAACTAAGAAAACTAAGAAAGTGAAATTAATCGAAAGTATAGACATTTTGAAAAATTTTTAAAAAATCAAAGCCTATTTTAGGGCTCTTCTTTCGCTCGAATGAAATCATTTGAAACGGCAAATGAGTGAACGGCCACGAACTTTATTATTGTTATTTTTTTTACTAAATTATTTACTCTGCTATAATTCCAGATCATTTCCACCTGTGCTGTTTTGGTATTATCCGCCGCCTGCGGCATGCCCATTGGTTACTCGGCAGTACTGTTACCTCAATTATCCGTCAGCAATACAATAGGCACGAATTCCACGCCAGAAATAGCGATTGATATAGAAATGGGCTCATGGATAGGTAAGAATCAAAATTTAATCCAACTTAATTTATGGCGTTAATTTAACCTCGTGTCTCGTTGTATCATTTTCAGCCAGCGTTCACAGTTTAGCTACACCAGTGGGCTCTTTTCTGTCTGGCCCCATGGCTGACTTCCTTGGCCGACGTTCCACTTTATTAGTCTCAGTGATACCCCTGTTTATAGGCTGGAGCGTGTTGGCGTTGTCCGAATCCTATTCTGTATTATTAATTGGACGTCTTTTGTGCGGTTTCGCCACTGGCATATTGGGAGGACCGGCTCAGGTAGGTGAAAGTGTAACCGGCTTCGAAATAAACAATAACAACAACAGCAACAACAAACTAATAAAAAAAAATTATGTCGCATAGTCAGGGTTAACAATTTAATAGAGATTTAGCTAAAACGGTCCGAGAGTGATGCTACAAACACTGCTCATTTCACCGTTCGTTTGTTTACATCTAAGACGTCACATTGTAAGGTTACAAATCCGGAACTAGTTTGCATATGCCATAGAAGGCGCACCGCAACAAAACCCCTTTCGCTGTGAGATGAGCCCAAAACCAGCACTCGTCTCTTTTAAGTCTGATGCTTGCGATCAAAGGAATTCCCACAAGCCACACACACACTCACGCTGTCACAAGACTGAGGCGCGCGATCATTAGATTGTCTCGCTGAAGAAAAAGTCATGGGCATATTCATAAGATCCGAGCTGACAGTTTATCCACATTTTAGAACTGTAAACGCAGCAAACAAACAATCATACAACACAACAGAAACAAACAAATATGTCTCTATTCAATTCAAATTAATTCTACAAAATTCTATGAATATGAAGCGATAGTGAGTGAAGCTGTCACCCGTTGCCCCTTGTTGGCATTTTAGCATGGTGGTCTATTTTCTCTGATGTTATTGTCGGAAGTTTTCATGTGACATTTGCTCTATTCTATTATTGGTGATGCTATTGTCGTGTTTAAGTTTAACAAAATGCAAACAATTCTAATTTCTTTTTGGAATTTGCGTCTCTACTCACTCACTCTTGAACCTGGCACTTGAAAGTTCAAGGTCGTCGCCAAAACTCAAATTGAGTTTCATTCAATACGCGCTGGAAGCAAAGTAGTTTACTGGGTCAGTAGTAACAGTGATAATGCAAAGACCAAAACAGTGCTACCAGCTTAAATATTTTATGCTATTTTTAGCATATTTTTGTGGCAAACATCAACACCAAGTAGTATTTTGTTTAATAATTTTGTCTGTAATTCTTTTCGAAACTTTGTTCAAATAACATGGCAAAAATTACGGTCCATGTTCTCCGAAACGTAGGGCGAACCAGAATGCCAAGTCCAACATTAACGGCAACGACGGCTTCAATTTTTTTCTATACGCCGGCGTGTTGCCGGTTCAACTTTAGTTGACGGCTAAACTCTGCTACTTTCAAATAGAAGAAAAAATTGTACTTTTTTATCATTGCAAATTTCTTTAAAAACAAGTTTTATTTTCCTTATTAAAATAATGAAATAATCGAGACAAAGCTACTCTTTTAATATATTTAAAATTGTATTTTTTGTATCAATTGAAATAATCATATAAAATCAAATCAAAAAAAAATTATAATTTTTAATTATTTTTTTTTTTTTTTTTTTTTTGTTTTTAATAAAAATTAAAGTAATTTATTCTGAGTTTCAAATACAGATTTGAATTTTCAATTGATGTGTCTTGAATTCCAAACGGAAATTCCGATGAAATTTTTGATTTTTAATTGACTTACAATTTTTTTCAAATGGAAATTTTGACTTTCGATTGTTCAGAAAATTAGACATAAGTTCAGATATTTTGTTAATATTTTCTAAAATACAAATATGAAAGTCTTAAATATTAGGATAATTGTACCGAGGTATTCACACGTAATACATTTCCAATAGTAACATCACCATGCCACACATATGCCTAATATACAAATTTTAAATATCTGTAATAAACTGTCTCTTCATTATTGCTCTCCTTCTGGAATTTAATCCTTTAATTTAGTTTTAACCGAAAATAAAATCTTCTGAATTTCAATCGACATTTTCTGAATTTCAATTAGTAGTATCCACTATAACGGATGTTTTCTAAACTTCAATTAATATTTTCTCAGTTTCATTTGCTGTTTTCTAATAAAAATTTGGACTATTAATAACTGTATTCTGCATTTCAATTGGAAATCCTGATTTAAATTTTTGTTTTCTGAGTTCCAAATGAAAATAAAAAAACTCCGTCTTCGAATTTTTATATAAATATGCGGTCCTAAAACTACCGAAACTATTGACCTGACGTATAAATGGTGTCAGTTGTTAAAAAAAAACATTTTTCTGTAAAGTGGCAACCTTGTAAAACATATATTTTAAGTTTCAAGGCGACACGTTGTGTGTTTTTATTAGAGCCAGTAAACGATCTCAGTGAATTCGTAAGCATAGAAAAATTTGGTCACCGTTATGTAATTCAATATTTCCATTTGATAGGTCTCAATCAAACCGATATTAAAGCCGAGCTAGATTCTTCTCAGGGAGAGTCTGCTCCTTCATTTATGACTGTAACATATTGGGTAGCAGAGTTTAAACGAGGCGGAACAAGCTGCCAAGACGAATACCATAGTGGTCGACCACGCCAGACAAGGTTAGGACAATCTACAGAATGGCATTGGATGATCGTCAGCTAAAGGTGTGTGAGCTAGCTGAAATAATAGGCATTTCAAAAAGTACTATACTAGTCGTATGTTGAACGAAGATTTGAAGATGAGAAAGCTGTGCGCAATATGGGTGCTGCGCTTGTTTTCAATAGAGTAAAAACAGCGTCGTGAAGATGTTTCAGAAGAATGTTTGGCGATGTTTCACCGGAACAAAACACAATTTTTACATTGATTTATAACCATGGATGAGACATAGGTCCGTTACTCCACACCTGAGATAAAGGAACGATCAAATCAGCGGACTAGAATGGCAGTATCGTGCCCAAAGAAGGCAAACACGGTTTCATCTGCATGCATCTGTTTTTTAGAAAGCGGATGGGATTGTTTTTTATTGATTATCTTCAGAAAGAAAAAGCCATCAACGGCTTATATTTTGTTAATTTATTGCAACGTTCATGTTGTGAGATTATAGGAAAAACGACGTAATGTTCCAAAATTAATGAATTATAGTTTAAATTGATTCACTACACGCCTTATTCATCAGATTTAGCTCCTTCGGACTATTTTCTATTTCCAAACTTGAATAAATGGCTCGGTGGTAAAAGATTTACCAATAAAGAAGAGGTGGGGTCTGCGATTTATGACAGTTCTTACTATAAATAGGGTATAGAAGCTATTGAATATCGGTGGAAAAATTGTATCGAGCTAAAAGGTGATTATGTTGAAAAATAAAGAAAATTTTCCCAACTTTTTTGTGTCCTCCTTCCTAGGTCGACTAGTTTTGGGCCGCCCTCGTTTTTCTATTGCCGTGAATTTTCTGCTCCGTCTAAGTCGATGGCATATTTCATCGGCAAACTCGTTTTAGCCGATTAATCGGTGGCGACGCCAACACAAAAATCTAATTGGCGGTGGCTAACTTTGGTTCGTTTTCCGGTCATGTTATATCTCTGGAGCGAACTGCCACTTCTAGCATAAATACAGCTAACATAATTTTTGTAACTTCATCTGCAGGAATGAAGGTATATGCCAATTGGTAGGAAGCGCTTAAAGTACCAAATATTTTTTGACAAAATGTGTTTATTTGCATTTTAAATGCCCTAATTGTGGACATGGTTACTGGACGATACTTTATAAAAGATAGGACATTACACAGGACATTTGTTTTTTTTTTTTTTCCTTTTGCAGAATATTTTTAGAAAATTTAGTTTATATTTTTGTATTTAGCATAACTTTTTTTTCTGGCTTATGGCAACACTGATTTAAAGTGAATGACCTTATACATACCCACATAACCACAGAAGAGCAAGGGCAAAAGAGATGGATAAGATGCATACGTGATTGTTAGCACATCTACCTATACATGTATGGAAAATTAAGTATCTAGAATTTACATACATCGAGTATGAAAAACTGCACACTTCAGCCTTTGCAACTGCAGAGGCGCTTCATTCCGATTGCCTTAGCTTAGGTTTAGAGTTGTTCTCTATTCCCCCGGTGTTACATTTCTAGGGGAAAACGCGGAATTAATTTCCCTGTAAATCATCGCTAAATAAGAATGTCATTGCAAAAACATATTTTAATTAGAAAGTAACTTTTGTTGAACAAAAATACACCTCAGTAGACACACTTTGTTATGTATAAATATATAAATACGTTGAATCAAACACATCGGACTTTAAACTTCCACCTGGACTTTAGCATACTTATATAAATTGCAATATTAACGAACAAAAAAATATGTTCAAACGAAATATTTCAGCAGTCTCTAACGAAAATATATAAAAAATTTCTTTAAATTAAATATTTAATTTGATCCACATCGTTTCTAAAATATGTTTTTTTTTTATAGAATAGACAAAGCTGTTATACATTCATCCGGAAGTCTATTCTTGTTTACTTATGCTTAAATCCAGTTTTAATTCCTTGTTTATGATGAACATGGATTCTTCGAAGCATCAGTTCGACGGTAGTTTTGTGAACTTGCATATAAATGAACAACTGATTCTAGAAGTAAGCAAAAGGTTAGATGAGCGCAGATACTAATCAAACAGTCATTGAATTAATAACGCTGAGATCAGCGCCGAACAGCAAGTGCTGTTTCCTCACAGCTACCGGATCTGAAACCATAAACATTCCCTCCATTTCACGGTCCAAGCAGATTTGATGCAATAATTTTCGAAAAAAAAGAGTACATTGGATGCGGATTATTGTTATATTTACTATTATGTTGTATTCATTCAATACATCTGCCCTAATCTAGTCTATTACAAACATTTACAATTTTTCACAAAATTTTAAAAGAGTTGATTGTGTTCTTGCTTAAGCGATATATACAAAATGATCTTTGATCATTGTACAAAAGCTGGGTCTCCCATAAAAGTTCAGTTAGTAAAATCCAGATAAAATTTTTTCCGGCATATTTCTTCAGCTAGAACACAGGAAAAGAAAGACATTCTAGAGATCTAGAAAACTAGAGTCAATTTAGAAAAATTGTTTCCATTTTGAAAATCGCCATTACAAAAATATTCTAAATTCAATTATATTTTAGAATCAAAATGCTACCTTTGGTGACAGGTTCTCCTATATTTCTTCAGTTAGATTTTGTGTCATCCGTGTTTGTAATCGTCGACATTATACTGCTTTTCAAAAACACATTTTCTATTTAATTTCGAACTTAGGCAGAAGCTTCGCTCTATATATATAAAAAAAAACAACATAAACAGCCAGGAAATCCCGTACAATTTCCAGGGATATACTCGGACAGTCGACTATATATTATATATAGTGGAAGAGCATGAAGGTATTAACTTATTTGGCACTGTACATTAATACTTTATGAAACCTTAACCCCATTAGACATGCCATGCTTCGAATACTTTTCATCATATACACAATTGTCTGTCCTATAACATACTCGATTGCCGTTCTAACTAGAAGTTATAGCAAGCTACCTGAACTTAAATCTGACATCTTTTATATACTCCAATGCAATACTAATATTTTCTTCTAATTTCGTTATTAATCAATTATGATCGTATTCTTCTGTAATTGCAGGTTTACATTGCTGAAACTACTGAGCCGAATCTACGCGGTTTGTTAATTGGCGCCCCATTTGTCTCTTATTCCATGGGTATACTCATCGTATATGCGTTGGGATCCTTTTTGCACTGGCGAGCAGTGGCCTGGTGTGGCAATATCTTACCGGCCTTCGCGGCTCTGTCCTTATTCTTTATACCCGAAAGTCCCGCTTGGCTGCTGAGAAATAAAAAGGTGGAGAGGGCCCTTAAAGCTTTAACCTTCCTGCGTGGCAGCGACATTTTAGCCCAAAAGGAAATGAATGATATGTCCGATAGATTGGAAAAGGAAAAGTCCACTGCCAAAACCAATGAGAACATCTTTAAGTTATGCTGTCAGCGGGTGGCCATCAAACCCTTGGTGATCGTGATTGTCTTCTCGTTTTTGCAAATTGCTTCGGGTACTTTCATAGTCGTGTTCTATGCTATTGATATCATCTCAGAGTTTGGAGATGGTTTTGATACAAAACAGGCCGCTCTTTGGACTGCAGTAATCAGAATGTGCTGCGCGGTCATATTCTGCGTTATTTTACTATTTGTACGTCGCAGGCTTATATTGGTGTTGTCCGGAATTGGTTCCGGTATTAGCTGCTTAACTTTAAGTATTTTTATGTTTGTTAGGGCAGGAGAGCCAAAGCAGAGCTTTGACATTATAGTAGCCGGCGCTTGTTTAATGATCTACATTGCTTTCAATACCTCGTTAATGGTTATGCCGGCCATTATGATTGGCGAACTATTTCCAGCTAAGATTAGGGGTCGCACGGCGGGCGCTGTGTTTGCGGCCATGAATATTGCTTTATTTTCACTGACAAAAGCATTCCCTCTCATAAATATGCAGATCAAAATGACAGGAGTTTTCATACTTTTTGCCACGGCCAGTTTTATGGTAAGCATATTCATGTTTATGTTCCAACCGGAAACTAAGGGCCGGTCGTTGGAACAAATCGAAGATTATTTCAATGGCGACAATTGGTTGTGGTTCAAGAGAGACAAAGGCTATAAAGTAGTGCCCACAAAAGAGCAAGACCAAGGGAATAGAGCGTAAATGAGAAAAAGAGTTAGAGCACAGGTACTATATTGTGCCATAGATATATTACTGTAAATAAACCATTTGAACCTCGCGTGACAACATAAACTTCCTTGGAGAAAAGGATTAAAGAGGTAGCAAATGTTTTAACATAGTGTTTTTACTTAATAAATGTCGGCAAATCAAGCTTTTGTGAAAATAAGTTCAATGTGAAAGCAGTATAAAAACGTCTAACTATATTTGAAATTTTGTTTTCAAATTATTTTTACCCGACTTTAACCCCTTTAATTCTTTTAATTACTTTAATTCTCAGTTTTAATTTCATGTATTCCAGGCACTTCAGTTCTTGATTTCATATGTATATTTAATTTCCATCTTAGATTTAACTACATTTGAAATAACAAAATATCTGTTTCCCCGGAAACTACTTCGTGAAATCAAGTAAAGTGCCTAATAGGTTATTTGGACTGCCGGCGAAACAAAATAATTTCGATTTTATGCAATTTCATCCCACCCAACAACGAATGTTTAATGCATTGAACAGTTGTTGAATAGACGGAAATTTGGTAGTTTCGAGTGTTTTTGACTTCGGCTCATTAAAAGCTGTTCATTTACGGAAAATCGACTGTTAAATGGGACGAAATCAAATAACTTCCGAAATTATTTAATCGTGCCGGAAGTGTGAATAAACTATAACTGAATGTTTTTTTATCTGATAAGTTTTATAAAATCCAGTTTTCTTTACCTTCTATGGTATCGCTTATGGTCAAAGAAAAAAGAACCACATTGTCAAATTTTTGTAGTTAGCTGCTTTTTTCAAAAAACTCCAGTTTTTCCCATTAATTCCAAGTTCACATTTCAATTCGAGTGTTCGGTAATCACACAATTTTTCGGTTAACAAAAATATTAGACGTTTTGGCGAGTCAAGTCTCAAAACAAGCGATTATAATTGAAATGTTAAAGCCGCATAAGATTTTAATCACAACCACAAAAGCCGATAAAGTGTCGCCAGCAACCAAACAATGATCAGACTGATTTAATCCTATTTGTGGATAATTTGCTAAAAAAATAATTACAAAACATTTCCCAATTTTCTCAAATGCGGTTTTCAATCAGTATATTGGGCTAACAGATCTATCTCTTTTTCAGAAAATTGACAAATATTTATCATGAAAATTTAAGCAAATTTTGCAAATTATCTTTTAGATGGTAACGCACTAACATATTGGTCTAACAGATTTGCTTCTATTTGTGGATTATTTACTTAAATTTTCGTGCCAAACATTTATCAATTTTCTCAAAAAGGATTAAATCTGTCAGTTCTGTTATTGTTTAAGCAATTTGTCATAACGACTTGGAAAAAACAAGTTATATTATTCTTATAATTGAGAATTTGAATGTTCTAACATTTACATATTAAAAGCTTTTCCAATTTTCGGGAAAATATGTCTGTCTATGTCCGCTGCTAGTATCGACGGATTTTCATATCGACTTCCTTACCGCTATAAAATACAGGTGAAAAAATATTCATAGTCGTCAGCGTGTCTGATTCTGTTCAGCTAAGTTCAATTTTGCTCAATTTCGTAAATTCAATTTGATCTGCATCGATTCGATTTTATTAGCAAGCGAAAATCCCTGTTTGTCTGAAAATCTAGTTTTAGTTTTGTAAAGATTTTGTACTAAGACTATCATTTAAGTTAGATATTGACAACCATTCATTTTATATAATTTTTTTTTCGTTTTAAGTGATATGTGAGTAATATAATTGAACTACTCATTGTGATGTCGTTTTAATTCCAATTGTATTGAATTGTTGAGTCTTAAAACAATTGTAGCTATAACCCAGTTAATTTTCTATATTTAAATAAAAATTAAAACTTTAAATTTAAATATTAACTATTTTCATTGTGCATTTACTAGTGTAGGCGTATAATGAGATGCTATGCACTCATTATCCAAAATACAACTAATTATTAAAATTCAACGAAGTTAATAGCTCTAAATTAGCTTCGTCGATAGTGGACTTTTAACGACAACCCATGCTTCAGCATTAGAAGTGAGTCGCAATAGGTGCCTACGTAGGATTCCTCGATAAAATATAAAAAAAAAACGAGATAAAATTTCCGGGTATGAAGAATGGAACATAATTTTTTTTAGTTATTTGTATTTTTATTTTACAACTATTAAAGCGCCATCCATTTTGGGTAAAAGTTTAAGTACTCGCACATAATTCTAAAATCGATGGATCTTTTAACCTGACTATAGCCTATAAAATTATAGACGGGACAATGGCCGGCAGTAAAGAGACGATGTGAATGGCCTTCCGTTACCGACCTTGTAACTTTGTAATTTTTTTAAGATACTATTCTGTCTATCAGAAATATAGTGAACAATACATTAACAAATTTATGTGACAGATTTAATCCTATTTCTGGATAATATAGTTAGATTTGCAATTTTTTTCAAATAGGATTAACTTTGTCCGATCAATCGGTTAATGTGTCATCCTATTAAGTACATTTTCAATTTCAGAACAAAATTTTCACGATTGGTTTACCGAAAACCAGGACCGCTTAACCAAAAATACTAATTTCAACGAAATCAGCCGAACGGTTAAAAACCCCGTTTTCGGTTTTGAATTCCTAAGTAGAACTGAGATTTAGTTAGAAATCATAACATTATCTTTGACATGTGCGTATATGTGTTATAAATGTATTTATGACCCTTCCATTAATAGAGCTGCATTTCGCTTATGCGAAAATATCAGTCTTCTACAACTTTTTTTTACGCAATTACCAGCTGTGGAGATAGCCGGGTTTCATGTTTTGGTTTTGAATACTCTATCCAATATGAACAATATAAAATGGGAAATCGGAACATCATTGCCAGAGCAGAATTGTTCACAATTTTAAATACGCTTTTATTGCTTGGTGTAATTACGTGTGCGAATAAAATATAAGCTTTTTGTGTTTATTTTGATGCATTCTTCCAATATCATTGACATTACACAAAAATAATTTGCGTTTTAATGTTGCACTTGTAAACATTGGTACATATTGGTTTCTTATGGCAATACTATTATTATCATTATAAGCTCTTTGCTTGAGTTACACTGCAATCAGCTGTTTTTATTTTATGCTCTTAGCAGCCGGGTGGGAAGCTTCCCACCGTAAGCAAACACTAAACAAATCGGGGCAAACGTTTAGTAAACACACCGAACTCGTTGGCCGCAAATAATAAATGCATCCACAATGCAGAGGGGAAAAATTTCATTTGGTAAAATTAATTTAAATCTCACTAAAACGGCGGAGAAGAAAGACGAGAATGCCACGAACGAAGAGGCTAGCAGCTCGACATCGTTAGCATCTGAAGGAGGTTTCAAAAAGATGGATAAACAACAAATGCAAAAACAAATCGAAGATGTAACCGAAGATCTGGAAGCACAACGTCTAAAGGAGGTGATGGGTCTAACTGGATTTGGCCGGAAGACGGCCAAGGTCTTTGATATAAATGTAGGGATATAGAAATAAACAGGAAGTTAAGGGATTAATTTTTATTGTTATCCATTGCAAAGGAACAAATTGCCAAGGCGAAGGAAGTGGCTCCCATTAAAACGGTGTTGGAAGACCAAGATGAGGATAATGATGAGGATGATGACGTGATTGGACCGCTTCCCTCTATGGCCGAACAGGATAAACAAGAAAAACAAAAAAAAGTTGATAGAAATGATAAGGATGACGGTGACGATGACGACGACGACGATGATGATGATGAAGGGGTGGAAGAGGATGACCTAAACTTAGAAAAGAAAATACCCGATACCCACGAAGTACAAATGTTACACGGTTCGAAGGCCGTTTTGGCCTTGGCCGGTGACCCTGCTGGTGCTCGCCTAGTGTCTGGTTCTATTGACTATGAAATTTGCTTCTGGGATTTTGCTGGCATGGACTCCTCCATGCGCAGTTTTCGCACCATACAGCCTTGTGAAAATTATCCTATACGTGATGTGCATTATTCGATAACGGGCGACATGATTTTGGTAATCTCTGGTAATTCACAGGCAAAAATTCTAGATCGTGACGGATTTGAGAAAATGGAATGTATTAAGGGTGATCTCTACATCAGTGATATGTCCAAGACCAAGGGCCATACGGCGCAATTAACCTCTGGCTGTTGGCATCCTTATACCAAGGAAGAGTTTCTCACCGCTGCTTTGGACGGCACGCTACGTATATGGAGAGGTCTAAAAAATAAGGAACAGCATACCGTCATTAAGACCCGAGCCCAAGGTGGACTGAGAACCAACGCTTCTTCCTGTGCCTATAATAGGGACGCTACCTTAATAGCCGCCGGTTGCATAGATGGTTCCATACAGACTTGGGATACCCGTAGAATGTTTGTAAACACCACCCACTGTGTACGTGGTGCTCATCAGAAAGGCTCGGAGATCACTTCTGTGGTGTTCTCCTACATGGGGCAACAAATTGCCACCCGTTCCAATGATGAAACCATGAAGTTATGGGATTTGCGCAATTTCAAGCAACCTTTAAACACTTGGACCAATCTCTATTCGCGTTACGACACCACAGACTGTTGCTTCAGTCCTGATGATCGGCTTTTAGTCACCGGCGAATCTTTAGCCCAAGGGGCAAAGCAGGCCAACTTGTACTTTTATAACACACAAACCTTTGAGGAAGTTAAACGCATAGCTGTCACCGATTCCCACATAATCAAGACCTTGTGGCACCCAAAGCTAAATCAACTCTTTGTGGGATGTGGCAATGGCGTCATCAAATGCTACTACGATGAATACCGCTCCCTAAGGGGTGCCAAACTATGTGCCGTCAAGAAATACCGCAAGAAGAAACACACCGAAGTTGTTGGTGTATCCCAAATTATTACGCCACATGCATTGCCACTGTTTCGACAAGAAAAATCCGGTTCATCGCGCAAGAAAATGGAAAAGGATCGTTTGGATCCCATAAAATCACGCAGACCTGACTTGCCCATAACCAGTGGCCAGGGCGGTCGAGTGGCCAGTTCTGGCGGCACTCTCAGCTCTTATGTTATACGTAGTTTGGGTCTAAGCAAACGGGTTGATGATAATCAAGACCCACGAGAGGCGATTCTCAAGTATGCCAAAGAGGCAGCTGAAAATCCGTATTGGATAGCGCCAGCCTACAAAGAAACCCAACCGAAACCAGTATTTTCGACAACTACAGAAGTCGGCGCTGATGATGAGCCGGAAAATAAAAAGGCTAAAAAGGAGTAAATAGTCAGAGTCTAGAAGCGTAATGAATGACTACGTTTTAAGTGCTGGGCATAACATTGTTGAAGTGTTGTAAAGAAAAATTTTGACAGTTTTTAGAACTTTTCAATACCTAGACGAGGGACTTAAGAAAAGAAGGGAGACTAGTTTGTAAAAAGAAAAAATAAATAAACGGAAAACAGAACGAAAAAGAAAAGCCATTCAAAAATTACACAAAATTCAATAAGAGATATAAGAAAAAAGCACCTGGAACCCAAAGGCAATAAAGAAGTAATCGGGATTGATCAAACTCGATCTGCTTTATAACATTTCAGCACATAGGCGAATTCAGATTAATTTTTAGGAAAGAACTAAAACAGAAAAATAACGAAAAAGGTAACATCATATTAAATAAGAGATACAAGAAAGAAGCTACTCAATACCAGAGGCAATAGAAGAATAACCGGTATTAGTCTGATCTGATTCGCAATCACAAACTGAAAAGATGCCAGGATGCCATATTTTAAGCCAGTGCGAATGGAGAAAGACAGGGAGAAGCAGTATTATATTTTCAAAAATCAAATAAGAGGTGCACAAAAGAGGCATCTGATCAAGCAAAAGCAGTAGGAAGAACAAAATGGTGTGGATTGTATTTACAAGTTCGGCCGCGCTAATTATAGAAGAGGAAACAATCACAAACAAACAGACAGACAAACAATGGACCAGAAAATACAATAAGATTTGATTTGATTATGAATTCTAATGAAATTGCAATCAGAATATTTTGTGAAGATGTGACATTACTGCATTACACATGTACTACATTTTAAAATCAGGGCAAGTTGCACACCAGTTTTTCAAGGACAAGAAAGTGGAGTTGTATTCCTTGTGTCCTTTTGAAGTTTACTATAGGATTTCCAATGAGAATGCAAAGAGGTTTTAAGACGTCAGTGTCACTATGAGATAGATCGGCCACAACAGGTGGTGCATTTTGAAAATTTAGGAAGAAAACGGCGAAGCAAAGAATGCAAACATTTTTGAGGTTTGAAATTTTAAACTAAATTCTATAGAGCATGCCCAGTCGGAGAAAAAGAAGCGTCTGGTTCTAAGGGACTTACAATGATAGGAAATTGAAAAGAAAACTGGACTAATTTTTAAACAAATGAGTGAAAAATGAAGTTGTTTAAAAATCAAATAAACTGAAAACGAATATTGTGTATATATAGAAAAAAAATTTAAGGGGAAGCTCTTTGACAGCAATATGATAAAATACATCTAAAAGTTGCCATTTAATTCAATACAAATCTGTTGGCAAATCCTGGGGTAACTTCGATTTGCGATAATTTACATTAAACAGGGAAAATTGCAGCAGTTTGGAATTAAGGTAAGACTCTTTCCACATTTATGTAGGACGTAGTTGTAGAGTGGAATGAAATCTTAAGAATATTTTTGAGCCTATCTAGAATGTAATTTATTGACGACGCTGATGTTTTCTTTCTTCTGAAGCCCATTCTTTAAAATGTCCTGCCTATTAGAATATGTTGGGGGAAAAGTTATGCTACTTTAATTAGGAGTAATTCGGAAGTTTTAAAATTTTGTTCAGGTTTTCCCGGTTTCGAGCCAAAATCCATACTAGATTTATTGCTGACAAACCTTTTACATATAACCTTTGCGCTGATGCATTTTCCCAATAGAGAAGTTAGTGCTGGAAAACTTTTTGTAGAGAAAACGAAGATTTGAAAGATTTCCTACAAAAATTTGTATGTATGCATATCAGTGCATTTTTATGTACTTGAAATTGTCGAAAACGAGCGACATCGTACCAAATCTTAGACTGAAAAAATGTGAATATATATTACTTGGTAGATAACGGAATGGCGTGAAGAACGTGTGCACTCTAAAACAAAGAATTCTATGTAATACAAAATCTGTTTATTTCTACATTCCATTTACATTTACAGCATTGTACACAAGAGCATCTATTTCTTACAGTACATCTTATGTCCTTCTGATCTACTTTTCCTGCGTCACCAGAGCATCCTGCAAGCGATAACAATCACTCGCAATCTTCCATTTATCGTCCTGGGCGGTTATAATGAATGTCTGTTGGAAAGGTTTCATCGGTTGGTCTGTGTATTTGACGGTACCGCCTGCTTGTATGAGATAGGTCAATTGACCAGCCACCGCATCGTCAACAATGGGTTGAGCGTCCAGTGTGGTTATATTATGTTCGGATGAGGGCAATTCTATGAAATATTTCTGAATATTATCTTTGCCCGAAGCGCCGTTGCCATTCCAAACAAAAAGGCCATTATCCAAATACAAGCGACTCATTTGCTGCAGGAAGCATAAAAGGGTAGTTAAAATAATACCACTGTCAAAAAATGCTACAGCTACAGAAGCCTACATGTCTTTTCTTGTCGAAAGAGTTATAATACAATTTAGTGAAATCTTCCGCTGTCCGGCAACATGAATCCACTTTTGCTTTCAGTTCCTATTAAATGAGAAAGCAATTACTTTTTATTAACGCGTTCGTAATATTTACATACACTGTCCATTTTTATACGCTTCTTTTAATACGCGGTTCTACTTATTTCTATTAAACAGCGCTTTTAAAAGAATCTCACGAAATTGTATAGCTTTTCAACTAATCAACATGTTGTGCTTCGTGCATCTCAACGGTATTGCCAGGGTCAACATGTACCAGACGTAAACAAAGCATATTAGTGTTGCCAAACTTATTGCTAGCCTGTTCTGCGTATTAAATATTATTAACAGCGTAGGAATTTTGATAGCAAAGGCATACGCAGGAAACTATCTAAACTAGACTTTAGCGAAAACGTGCGCAACTACTCACGTAGAAATCTCAAAAACCCTATGAAAATTTCGACAAATAGTAAGAAATGACATTTATATTTTATTATTTTATGTCCACCTCCTTTGCCTGGGAGTATACTAAGTTTATAGATTTATTTGTAATAACTTGAAATACTCACGTAATACCACCAAGTACATACATATTCTTTGCCATAGTAAAAATCCATGCCGATTTAAGTTTATCAGTTCGCGTGTGTTTAGAAATCGCCAGCTAGGCAGATTAAGTTCAAAATTGTGCGAAATTGGTGCGGTAGGATAAACTCCCCCGAACAAAGAACTGGTACGCAGGAAAATTTACATTTCTTAAAAAATTTACAATTTACATATCACTTTTATTCGCTTCAAAGGACAACTAATTGAATATTTATGTGTGGGGAGAGGGCGAGTTCTGGGGCGCTCAGAACAAGCGTCGTCATTCACATCTTCTCGACCTTCTGTGAAAAGCTTGTACCACTTGTAAACATTTTTTTGACTCAGAGTACTCTCACCGTATGCCACTGTCAACATTTCAAGTGTTTTTGAGCACTTAATCCCATTGTTTACGCAAAATTTGATGCAACTTCTTTAATCAATTTTTGTCGATAGCAAAAAACCGCCGAACACGCAAAACATGTCTTATTTATGTCTCTCACAAACAAACTAAACATGCTGTATGGATAAAACCATCAAAAATCTTCGAGACGAGTGTACCAACATAAAAAGAAAAATAGTCGAAAGTCGAATGTAACTTTACTTTTGAAACCGAAAAATGGATAACCCGTATACGAGTATACAAGATGCAGGACATAATGTATACGAATGTATTAGAATATTATGTATATGATTGAGAGAAATATGTTATAAATTAAATGTTCATTTCAATTCTATTGTTGGTAATTTGAGGTTCAGTTGGTAGATTAATTTCGTAGTTATTACCAATTCTAAACGAAGACACCGTAGCCATTAATTACAAATCGTTACCAGCAATTACTGATATTGTTGGTTAGTTACCTTAAACTATGTCCAAACGACTAACATTTAGCTAATGTTATATCAGCTATGATAGTTCATATTGTGATATAATATTATATATAATATTCTTGGCATAATTATAAGCATTATTTTCTCTAGTCGGACGGCACTGAACTACTTCATTATTAGAACTCCGAGAGATCTGGCATCGTTGTTTTCCAAAAACGTCTAAGTCTCTTTTTCTGTCATTCAGAATTTGACATTAGCAAACACAATATTTTTTCATTCTCTTTGAACAAGGCGCTCAAACAGCGTTGTTTTGGTTTTAACAGTTCGCCGCGTGCCGGTTGATTAAGCAAATTTTTGATCACTAAATAAGCCATTTTAATAGTTTTGTTTATTGTTTCAAGTCACAAAAAGATAATGGGTGAATCTTTGGAGTACGATGTTTCGGCGGAAGTAAGGGGAGTCTTGGTAAGTATAATTGTAGTTGAATTTCGTCATGGACAAAGGAATTCATGTTTTTTTTTGCCATTTCCAGACTCCTGGACGTCTAAAGTTGTCTGATCAACAAATTGTTTTCAAAAACAATAAAACCGGCAAAGTAGAACAAATCTCCAGCGATGATATAGACCTGATTAATTCACAAAAGTTTGTGGGTACTTGGGGACTACGTGTGTTCACCAAATCCGGTAATTTACACCGTTTTGTCGGTTTCAAGGATAGCGAACACGAAAAGCTCGGTAAATTCTTGAAGAAAACTTACAATCAGGATATGGTGGAGAAGGAAATGTGTGTTAAGGGCTGGAATTGGGGTACAGCCAAGTTTAAAGGGTCTGTATTGAGCTTTGACAAGGAGAATAAAATGATTTTTGAGATACCGCTGTCACATGTGTCTCAGTGCACAACGGGCAAGAATGAAGTGACCATTGAATTCCATCAAAACGATGATGCGCCAGTGGGCCTAATGGAAATGCGTTTTCATATACCAGCTGTGGAGTCCTCCGAAGAGGATCCTGTGGAGAAATTCCAAACGAATGTCATGAATAAAGCATCGGTCATTTCGGCTTCCGGCGATGCAATTGCTATATTCCGAGAGATTCATTGTCTCACGCCCAGAGGTCGCTATGATATCAAAGTATTTTCTACCTTCTTCCAATTGCACGGCAAAACTTTTGATTACAAGATACCAATGGATTCAGTGTTGAGACTGTTCCTGTTGCCCCATAAAGATAATCGTCAAATGTTTTTCGTGTTATCACTGGATCCACCCATCAAACAAGGTCAGACACGTTATCATTACCTGGTCTTGCTGTTCAGCCCCGAAGAAGAAACATCGATTGAGCTGCCCTTCACCGAGGAAGAGCTGAAGGAAAAGTATGAAGGCAAGCTGGAGAAGGAGATTTCGGGCCCCTTGTACGAAGTTATGGGCAAAGTTATGAAAGTTTTGATCGGCAGAAAGATTACGGGACCTGGTAATTTTATTGGGTAAGTTGGAGAGAGAATATATAGTAAGGTATTATGGACGGTATCTTGGAAGATGGTTCTCATAGAAAACCAGCACCGAAAACGACTTTAACATAAAAATTTTTCTTTGCACAAAGAAAAGTTGTTTTGAAGATGTTATTCACAAAGAAAAGTGTGTTGGAAGACGCTTTTTAGGAAGAAAAGTGTCTTGGAAGACGCTTTTTACAAAGAAAAGTGTCTTAGAAGGCGCTTTTCACAAAGAAAACTGCCACGGTAGACACTTTTCACAAAGAAAAGTGCCTTGGAAGACACTTTTCATAAAGAAAAGTACCTTGGAAGACACTTCTCGAAGTAAAGTGCACTGGAAGACACTTTTCACAAAGAAAAATTGCTTAAAGACACAAGAAGTGCGTCCTAGAAGACACTTTTCACAAAGAAAGGTATATTGGAAGGCGTATTTCAGAAAGAAAAGCTTCTTGGAAGGTACATTTCACAAAGAAAAGTGTCTTGGAAGACCCTTTGGTAAAAATTCTCTCATACGACACTTCTTTGTGAAAAGCGTATTTCTAGTCAATTTTCTTTGTGAATAGTAAAACATTTTTTCTTTATGAAATTTACGAAATGCGTCTTCTAATACACCTTTCTTTGTGGCATCTTTCAAAACACTTTTCTACATGAAGAGCTTTTTCCAAGATACTTTTTTCATATTAAATTCGTTTTTGGCGCCATACAGAACCGTCTTGGAAGACGCTTTTTACAAAGAAAAATGCCTTCTAAGGCATGGAAACCACTTTTCACAAAAGAAAAGTGCCTTGGAAGACACTTCACGAAGAAAAGTGTACTGGAAGACACTTTTCACAAAGAAGTGCTTCCTAGAAGACACTTTTCACAAAGAAAGGCATATTGAAAGGCGTATTTCAGAAAGAAAAGTTTCTTGAAAGGTGCATTTCACAAAGAAAAGTGTCTTGGAAGAACCTTTGGTAAAAATTGTCTCATACGACACTTCTTTGTGAAAAGTGTCTTCCTAGCCAATTTTCTTTGTGAATAGCAAAATACTTTTCTTTATGAAATTTAAGAAATGCGTCTTCTAATACAATTTTTTTTATGGAAAGCATCTTCCGAAACACTTTTCTACATGAAGAGCTTATTTATTCCAAGATACTTTTTTCATATTAAAGTCGTTTTTGGCGCCATACAGACACGTCTTGGAAGACGCTTTTTACAAAGAAAATGCAAAATGTCTTTGAAGACACTGGCAAAGTGTTTTTGAAGACGCTTCTCGTCTGGCAAAATTCTTTCGAAGAAATTTGTCATGTAGAAAAATGTATTAGATTAATGTCACGATTAACTTTAGCTATTCGAAGCACAATGAGATAATTTTTTTAAATTTCTTTACCAGACACTCTGGCACCGCTGCTGTAGGCTGCTCTTTCAAAGCTGCAGCTGGCTATTTGTACCCCTTGGAGCGTGGCTTCATCTACATACACAAACCTCCCGTTCACATCCGTTTTGAAGAGATTGCCTCAGTTAATTTTGCCCGTAGCGGTGGTTCTACCCGCAGTTTTGATTTTGAGGTCACTTTGAAAAATGGAACAGTTCACACCTTCTCTTCTATTGAAAAGGAGGAATATTCCAAACTATTTGATTTCATCAAAGAAAAGAAATTGCACATCAGCAATGTGGGCAAGGATAAGGGAGGAGGCTATAAAGATGTGGACTTTGGTGATTCGGATAATGAGAATGAACCAGACGCGTATTTGGCACGTGTTAAGGCCGAGGCGCGTGAAAAGGACTCTGACGATGAGGACGGCTCAGAAGAAGAATCCACTGATGAAGATTTTAATCCAACCGGTGATGTCTCAGATGTGGCTGAGGAATATGATTCAAATGCCGCCAGTGATTCAGAGGACTCGAATGCCAGCGGAGGAGGTGGTGGAAGTGGTGCTGATTCAGAAGATGAGAAGAAAGAAAAGAAAAAACATAAAAAAGAGAAAAAGGAAAAGAAAGAGAAAAAAGAAAAAACGGTATATGGGAATTTTGTAAACCAAATATATCACAACTTTTGAAACATTGACTTTTTTTTTAGAAAAAGATCAGCAAAACAAAGGATTCCAACAAACCCAAGCGCGCCACCACAGCCTTTATGTTGTGGTTGAATGAGACACGTGAGGACATCAAGCGCGAAAATCCCGGCATTAAAGTTACCGAAATAGCTAAAAAGGCTGGTGAAATGTGGAAAGAACTAAAGGATAAATCCAAATGGGAAGGAAAGGCCGCCCAAGACAAACAGCGTTATGTCGAAGAGATGAAAAACTACAAACCCGCTGCAGCCGACTCAGATGATGAGGAAGAAGGTGGAGGTGGCAAGGGCAAAGCTAAAGCAGCACTTAAGAAACGCAAGAAGGAATCTGTGTCGCCCAAGAAATCCGTCAATACTTCTGGATCTTTCAAATCCAAGGAATATATATCGGAAGATGATTCGTCCTCTGATGCTGGTGATAAAAAAGGTGAAGGAGCTGATAAGTCAGATGCCGACTCGGAGCCAGCAAAGAAAAAGAGCAAGGCAGTAAGAAATGAATACGAAAGTTCTTTCTAGAACTATTAGAAAAATTTGAAACATGTTTAATACCATATTTCTTACTTTCAGGGTAGCAAAGACAAATCGAAGAATAAAAAGGAAACGAAAAAGGGCAAGGAGAAAAAGAAAGCGTCTAATGAAGATGAAGAGGAAGAAGAAGCTTCTGCCTCTGAGGAAGAGGAATCTGGTGAAGACGAAGACGAAGATGAGGGTAGCGATTAAGAGGCTTCACTTACAATGTCTTGTAATCTTTGTACTTTTCCTTACCTTTAACAAAGTATTTAGTTTAGTTAACTGTTTATACAATATGTTATTAATTAAACATATGGGAGTGAAATGTTTAATTAGCGTTACCGAAATCTATGAGATTTTTTTCTCCGGATGGAAAATTGCTTCTTTTTTATAAATTACTTCTGCTTATTCAATATTGTAATATTAAAGCAGCTGGCTAAGTGTAGAAACCAGAAAAAGAAGGAAATAAAAAAAAAACTGGAAACGTAAAAAAAGTGCAGCTGTGTGGAACAGAACTGTACAAGGGAAAGAAATTCTAGGTTTTTAAAATGGAAAATTTCTTATATGTGAAATTAATCGATTAATTACACTGGGGCACAAAATACATTTTTTTGTTTGTTGAATCTTCTGTCGATTTTGTGTAATTTGGTCCTGAGGATTTACAAAAATATTTTGTGATTTCCTGGGACAGATCTGGTTTCTTATTGTACGTTATTGCTTCCTGGATTGGATTTAGATTTTTAATATTTAGCAGATTTTGAGAAAATGTCTTGCCTTATTTTTCTTGATAGTGTGCTGAAGAATGTACACCTGATTGGCTGTTAGGTCAAGTAGACACGGACTCCGTGGCAAGTTGATGTTCAGATCCCTTTGAGATCCCTTTCAGATCATCAGTTATATATATATGTATAACAAAATGGTACGTTTTTAATATTATATTTTACTTGTTCTGTCATATGTCATTGACAAAAATTAAGTTGCAATGAACAATATAATTACATCGAAAAAAAGCTATAGCAATTATGGCAAATAGTCATGAGGAAAAAGGGAATTTGTAGGGAAACCCAATCCTCCATTCTTATTATCGATTGCCGTAATGGAAAAAGTTCAATGAATGAAAAGCTAAACATTTTCGGGTGATATCTACTTAACATATGCATAATATTAAAAATATTAAAAATGTGCCATTTTGATCTATAAGTGTTAATTTGAAAAAAACTAAGTACGAGCTTAGAATTACTGTATTAGACAGGAATTGTTTGCAGTATAAACCGTCTTGGTACAATTTAACTGTTAACCATAAAATACCTAAGTGTTAAAAATGAGTTAAACTACATTGGGGACGTAAACAGTTTGTTAGAAATCAACGGATGCTTCAACAAGATTCGTTACCATCTCAAAGAGCCCATGAAACCCAATTTTTTCACAGGAAAATATTCCCAATTTAATTTCTGCACAACAATGACCAATGTTTCACGGACTTAAGTCCAACGTATCAGCTATAAAATGTGAGACGGTCAATGTCTTAAAGATTGCTCTTTGGCAAGAGTGGAACAAATCATCATCAGGAAATTTGGACAGCGTGGGAAGCCTTCCCAGACAGAGCAGATGTTATTATCCGAACAAGAAGTGGTTATATCGAATAACAATATATTTTTCTTCAAATTTTTAATGTTTTACGGTAAGCTGGTTTTAAGTAAAAAATAGAAAAATTGACAATATTACAGCGTATTTAATTGGCAACACTTTGATCACCGATCCCTGTATTTTGTGGCTTTTGTTAAGAACCGCCCACTTTTAAAAATAATTTTGAATTTGTTAGCACAAGGGACACCCGACACAACCACTTAACGTTAATGCAACCTCGATTTTCTGACGAACACTTCGAATAGTTGAACCGTTGAAAAAAGTCTAACGAAAACTTCTAACTTTCGGAATAGCTGTTATACAGTGGATGCCATTCAGTGATTCTAACAGATATGAGAAGCTTCCCCATATCCAAAGAACAAATGAGAAATATTTTTGTTTTGTTTTTAAAAAGAGAGGTCTCATGATCATGTCCTTGCTGTCCTGGGCTCATTCGGAAAGATCCAAGAGTGAATTGGTTGGCTTTCTTCTTAGTCGAAAAGAGCCATGGAATCATTATCATTTACGATTACTTATAAAACTCTTAGTACTTTAATAAGTAAGGCGTAATGGCTAAGAACTTAAAGCTGAGTTTGCATATGCAATTCCAAAGTTCGAACCTGACTTTAAATTGATTTCAATCCTTTTTTTTTTGCTGTTCAGATATATTAATAACAGTTCAATTGTTTGCTTATTGAGTTATGCTTTTGATTATTTATTTGTTGATTTATATTCTCCTTAAAGCTTCTCCTATCATTACCATACCCGCCTCTTCTGCCGTCATTTATATGGCAACAGATTTGAATAATGTTTATAAACTAGTTAAGGATATTAATCCTATTGTACTTAATGTGTTATCGCCGTTTAAAATAAATTGATTGTTGTCTTCTATAACTGTCAGTTAAATATTAATTTGAGTTCAAATTGAAATAATTTGCCGAAAAATTAATCATATTTTACGTTGATGACGCCAAGAAAACAGACTTTTGCATAATATCTGGATCGTTACATTGTCCTGTCCATACTGATGGCAGGCAGGAAAGTGGTCAATATTTTGGTGTGATTTTGAAACGTTTTCAATAATATTTTTGTTTTCGTGATTTGCCAGTCAATAACATTTTTTGGTGTTAGTAACCTCTGCGCTTAAAACGAGCTGGCTTTCTTGACCTGACTTTAATACAATTTATAATTGTTGCTTTTACAACAGAATCAAGACGTCGTTAATGTTCGAAATTTTGTGTATTTATGTATAGCCATTAAATTATGGTGAAAATGTGACAGCTGTCATTGCAGTTTTTCATTTTATTTGGTCATTTCATTTACCTTTTACGTATGTAAGTCAGAAAGTGGTGATTCCATTTACATTTTACGTTTACAAATAACAAGGTGTTTTGTTAGGTTTTCGCGTTTATACGTACATAAGTCAGCAGTTAAGAAATTTAATTAGAATTTACGATTAATCACAAATTTAGGTTACAGGTATCATTAAGGGGTCGTCGAACTAAATTTCGTTATTAAATAAGAAACGTGCCCAAATCGTTACAATTAGCTAACTATAAGGGCGGGAGCATGTGGAATGAAAATTTTTCTAATATTATACAAAATATAGGATTATAATACACCAATAAAAGACAGCTATAGAGAGTGATATCGTTGTAAATAAAGTTTATGATATACAGGTATGTTCCAAAAAAGTAGTGGAATTAAAGTAAAATACGATTTAAAAAGTTAACGTTTCGATGTTCTGCAAATGAAGTGGTTTGTTGTTTCATTTTCTCATATGAAATGAAGTTCGAAAACAGAAATTGTAAACAGCTGACATTGACTTGAAAATAAAATTTAGTTATTAAAACTACTATTTGTGATTTTTTGTGCATAAAATTAAAGGATAAATAAATAATAAGGACATATAAATAAATAAAGGATAAATAAATAATGAATGCGGTGTTAGTGTCCACTGTATACCAAACCAATGAATACACAAGCAAAATTACAAAGGCGAATTTTGCGGGATCACTCAAATCCTCTGGATATGGGCGACACTACCTAAGCACACACATGTATGTACTTAAGTACATTCAATAAACTTTTAATAAAAACTATTAGGTTTTTACAAAATTATCGCATCAACAAAGATGCATTTCGTAACATTTTACATTGCATAAAATTCAGACTGCCCAAGTCATCCATTCCGGCAGAATTACAGCTTGCTGCCACATTAAGATTTTTAGCAGGAGGAAGATTTCAACGAGTGGTCGGAAAAAGACACTAATGTGGCCTTAGCACGGAGCCCCACCTGCAAAATTTTAAATCGAGTGCTTATTGTTCTAGAAAAATAAATTTCTCCTAGGTGGATTAAATTGAAAATGACAGTTGATGAACAACATTTGTCTAAGCGTGGCGCTTCATGCAAAAATTTGGTATTCCCGGTGTAGTAGGATGCATTGATGGAACTCACGTGGAAATTACTAAGCCGCAAAAAGATTCCACAATTCTTCCAATTTTACATGGTCCCCTTTTTCCAAGTCTGGATTGTTTTGCATAGAACGTAGCATTATTGCATTATTCTTGTGTTTTCCTCTTCAAACAAATTTTTATTCAACCAAAGGAATCTGACCTCTTTTATTTATTATACTTACATGTTTATTTGCAAAAATTTTTGTTTCACAATAAAATTTCAAAGTATTTTTAAACCACTTATTTTTGCCTAAAATTAGTTTCTAGAACAATGCAATTCACTACGATTTGATGTTCGAAAACAAAACAGAAATGAAAAGTAAAAAGTAAAATCCAGAGCACCCAAGTGTCAAATTGAAGTGATTACAAACTACTTTTACTTCAAAGTAGAATCTGGAACATACCTGATAGTTATTTTTTTTTTTTTTTTGAAAACTATAAATTGATTCAGTACTATTATGATAGCACTTCTAAATTAGACATTCTTGCCTATTATACGAAGCAGGCACAATATAATCTGTGTTTGTCTGTGTTTCTTTACCAATTTGTCTAGTTCTTCCAACTGAATTTGGGTCGCCCTCTTCAGCGTCGTCCATCAAGATCGCTGTCGAAAAGTTTTCGTGTTGGGGTATTCGGGTCCATCCACCCAACATGATCCAGAATTTGACTGCGTCTTTGCCGTTACACTGCTCCCCAATCCTATGGTTTAGACGGCATCAAAACGCTTCATTAACGTTGATGCATCCATATATTTGTCGGAGTATTTTTGTTTTTTTTTTTTTGGAAGAGGGTAAAGCCCTCTTGCTTGTTAAGCTCATATTAACATCTGTTTGTAGGCAATATTTTTCCTCTAATCTCCAGGCTGACATAATTCGTTTTTTCCACTGCTGAACCGCGATTGATAAATTTAAGCCCATCTCTAAAATTAAATTTGTCAACATTCATACAGTGTTTCAAACGAGTAGATTTTTTGTTCGTCAAAACAAATAACTTGGTATTGTTCTCATTTCCCAACAGATTAATTTTTAATAACTCACTTTCACTGTTTGAGAGGACTGTAGTTACATATCGTATTTTGTTCGCCTGTAATTCAATTAAGCAAATAGAACAATTGCATTGCCGTGGCCACAGCAGCGGTGATATTTTTCAATTGAGTACTCATAAAATACATCTTTGGTATCGGGTTTTTGTCGCTTGTTGGAATAAATAGCAAGGAAAGGTGCTAAAGTCTGTTCCCAACTACAAATTCATATCCGAGGATATGGCTTTCTGCATGGCAGCTGTAGTAAATGTCACTGGTTTTGGATCTTTGCGTCATTATCCTGTCATGACATTAAAGACTTTGTTTGGAAGAGTTATAATAATCCGATTTAACTTAAATATGCACCATTTTGTCCGATGACTTGTTGTTATTTAGAAGATGATTCGATTATGTATCTCTCACAGAAACTTTCGACCCACTTTTGCGCTTCAGAAATGACTTGATTTTCTTGCGATTTAGCAGAGATTCACATATGGCAATTCGATCCCATAAAGTTTACGGGGGTTTTCAACATTTGGGGAGTTCCGTTTCCTAATTTGCTTTCTTGTTTTCATAGTAAGCTTTTTCTCTCATAGAAACTTTTGATCAAATTTTGCGCTTCAGAAATGGCTTGATTTTCTTGCTATTCAGCAGAGATTCACATATGGCAATTCGATCCCATAAAGTTTACGGGGGTTTTCAACATTTGGGGAGTTCCGTTTCTTAATTTGCTTTCTTGTTTTCATA
>JAHXMU010000055.1:287558-323242 GCA_019455685.1 Philornis downsi | reverse complement strand
GAGCTGGTGCGTTATCGTGGTGCAAAATCCATGATTGGGTTTTCTACAATTCTGTGCGTTTCTGACAAATTGATTCGCGCAAACGGCGCATAACTTCAAGTTAGTATTCCTCATTGACCGTAAGACCTTGTGGCAAGAATTCATGACGCACCACGCCATTGCAATCGAAGAAAACAGTGAGCAAAACCTTTACATTTAACCGAACCTGACGTGCTTTTTTCGGTCTTGGCTCTTCTGGACCTTCCATTGGGATGATTGGGCTTTGGTTTCAATGTCATAGCCATACACCCATGATTCGTCACCAGTTATAACCTTTTTGAGGAAATCTGGATCGTCGTTGACGACGTTCAACAGCTCCTGAGCGATGTCCATGCGACGTTGTTTTTGCTCAAAATTAGCAATTTTGGAACAATCTTCGCTGCCGCATATTTCATGCCTAAAACATCCGTAAAAATTGCTTGGCATGAGCCGAACGATGTGTCAACATCATCAGTAACTTCTCTAACAGCAACCTCTCGACGATTATCCAAAATCATTTTCTTCATTGCTTCAATGTTTTCATCGATTGTTGACCTGCTCGGGCGACCAGGAAGAGCATCGTCATTGACATCCTCTCGACCTTCCTTAAGCCGGTTAAAACTCGCCAAACGCCACAGTCAACATTTCAAATGTCCTTGCACATTTAATTTAATTTTTTACACAAAACGTAATATAGTTTTTTTGATCGATCATTTTTTCGAATAGTAAAAAATCGAAGAGCACACCAAAACACGGCTAACCTTTTTATCTGTCAAAAACAAACTGACAATCCAAAATGGCTGATATTGTCAACATATATAACCGACATGTGTACCAACATAACAGATCAAAAATGCAAAAATCGAACATAGGTAACTGACGAAATTTGAAAAAAACAGTTTTTTTATCACACCTCGTATAACATATCTATTTCGCACATTTCGATTGCCCACTTCATGTAATGCTTTATGTGCATAAATTTTTAGCACAAATTATAGAAAATCTAATAAGCTTTGAACAAAAATTTTATCTATGGTACAATATCATATTCTGCATTTAATGCTATAATAAATATGAAATCTATATTTGAGTTTGTAAAGTTGACAAAATTATGGAATACATTTTGATTATACAACAGAGAATGAAATACAGAATATTGCTGTTTTTCTAGTAATTGACAACGTATTTGAGCAAATATTTATAACCAAATATCATGATATTTTGAAAAAAATAATTTATTAAGTGACTTTTAATACGGTGTCAGGAAAACCTGCAATGCTGTGGAAGTTGCAATAAACTTAGTTAATTGCATTTGCCAATAAAGGCGAAGTTGCGGTTGGACTATTTTATGATTTTTTTTGAAGTATTTGATATTATTAATCACGAAAGTTAAATTTAAAAATTTAAATACTAAAGAGCTTGTGGATAAAAGCTGTCAATAATCGCTAATTAAAGGGTGTCCCAACAAAAACGCAAGATTTAAATGACTGATGCAGCAACTGACTTGTTTCTCTGGCTGTATGACATGTGGCGCCGTCTTGTTGAAGCCACATGCCCTCCACATTCATTTCTTCAACTGATTATCATTTGACGATACCGAACACAATTGACTGTTTGCGCTTGATATGCCTCATTTTCATAAAAAAGGCCAAATGATCCAAAAACCAGCCCAAAATCCACACCACACAGTGACACGTTGAGGATGCATTTGCTTCTCGTGAATCACTCGAGGATTTTCCTCACCCCAAATGCGACAATTCTGCCTATTGACGAAGCCATCAAGATGGAAATGGGTCTCGTCCCTTAAAATGATTTTATCGGCAAAATCAGCATTTTCATGTTGTCTCTCCAATACACAATTAACGAACTCCCTTCGCTGTCCATGGTCAGCTGGCTTCAGTTCCTGAGTCAATTGAACTTTGTATGCGTGAAAATGCAAATACTTTTGTCAAAACTCGCTGCATTTAGAGACACCAATTTGCTGGATTTAGAGACACCAATTTGCTGAGCTCGGTGTCGAATTAAGGTGGATGGAGTTTGAGCGACATCATCACGTGCAGCTGCGACACTTTCGGTCGATCGACCTGGTCGACGGCGCGCTGTTGTATTTATATCAGTTTTGGAAAATTCATCCATTAATTTCTTTACAGTTGAGTCTTTTGGAGCATTATTGTGACCCCAAATTGATCGCAATTTGCGAACTGTAGCCGCAAAACTTTCACCATTTTGGTAAAACAATTTCACAATGCGCATTCTCATTGTTCATTCGCGAAACGCTCCATTTTTACTAACCAACTTTCGTTGATGACACTGCATTCATGAGCACTAGCACT
The DNA here is from genome assembly GCA_019455685.1 of Philornis downsi. Lineage (NCBI taxonomy): Eukaryota > Metazoa > Arthropoda > Insecta > Diptera > Muscidae > Philornis > Philornis downsi. The sequence goes on along the minus strand of JAHXMU010000055.1, from coordinate 320,891 downwards.
TGCCCATTAATGGCTTCTAGACAACTGCAGTCTCATATACATACATTAGAATCTTGGCTCGAAAAGTGGAAGATATAAGTAAATGCCACTAAGAGTGTACAGGTTACATTCTCTCTTAGACAGAACAATTGCCCCGCCCTCACTATTGACGGTGGTACCATACCCGTTCATAACCATGTTAAATATTTGGGTATTCACCTTGATCGACGTCTCACCTGGTAAAATCACATTGACTCAAAAATTGCTCAATTGAAATTTAAAATGGCTCAACTCCACTGGCTTATTGGCTCGCAGTCTACTATCAGTTTGGAAAATAAAATCACCATCTACAAAACCATATTGAATTGTGGGGAACGGCATCGGCTTCTAACATAAATAAGCTACAGAGAAGACAATCAAGAATACTGCGCAAATTTGTGGTGTCTCATGGTATATTAGGAATAATAACATGCACAAGAACTTAAACATTCCTTATATTTCCGGGGAAATAAACAAAATTAAGCAGGTCATATGTATCGAAGTTGTCCTCCCACTCAAACCCACTCGCTCAAAACCTTCAACATTTTCCCGGTCATATACGGCTTAGAAGAAAGGACACTCTAGACTTGGTCCGGTGATACAAAATTCGTTTCACCAATAATAAGATCCGGCAATAGCGGCATACTTTGGCTTAAAATAGGATTAAAATTTGAGTACTTATTGTAAATTTCAGAAGAAAGATTCAATAAAGAAAATGAATGGAAAAAATAAGTTTTTATGCATTTCCCCCAAAGCCATGTAATTGTGAAAGCCTGTTTATTAGACTGACGTGATCGACTCTGTCAAAGGTTTTTTCTAAATCTAGAGAGATTAGAGATTACTAAAATTGTGGTCGTTAACATTCCGTTTGATAGATAGATAGATAGATTCCGTTAGGGCCGTCAGCAAAATGGAAGTATCACATCTCCGCCTAAATCCATACTGCCCATCATTTAGCAGTTTATTTTCTGCGAAATTTGGTGCTTCCTTTCCGATTGTCGCAAAAAATAACGAATTTTCTTATTTTACACCGTAATCTTCTATATATATAAAAATCAATTGCTGTGCGTTAGTCTCGCTAAAGCTCGAGAACGGTTGGACCGATTTGGCTCATTTTGGTCTTAAATTATTGGTAGAGTATTCCGGAAGGTTTAAAAGGTTTTATTTGAAATGATAGATGGCGTTGGAGATGAGATTTTTGCAATTAATTTTTTTTTACCACATTAACATTGAATCTTTGAAGGCAAAACAACGTTTGCTGGGTCAGCTAGTATTATAATAAAAATATGGAAAAAAATCAACTTGTTCGAAACGATTATGCTGTGAAAAAATTTACAAAAACTTATAATGTTACCTTCAGTTGTATGCTATGAGTAAATGCATCATTTTTGTTCCCTTCCTTCCTGATGTATCCCAAAATTCTTTACATCACTTCTTGGCGCTTATTCCGTAAGATGAATGTACGTTTTACTTTCGATAAAACTAGCCATTGTACCTATATTAAGGTGATTATGTAATTTTTGTCCCCTTTATTTCCTATTTTACTACGTAAAGTAGGAATTTTCAAAGATTTCTTCTCTTCGTACGCCTAACATTATGCACCCGACCAATTTCATGATTTTAATTTCATCTGTTTGTTCGAGCATTTGGAGCACTTTCGTACTCTCTTGCCCCTACTATATTGCCTTAAAGTATGAATTATATGACATTTTCGTTATTCTAGCTTTAGCTTTTTGCTCTGACCGATTATAAGTCAATTATATAATACAGGGTGGCGCAATAGAACGTGCATACGTAAAAAATAGATAAAAAAATAAATACAAAAGGTATGGTTAAAATAAATCTAAGGCATTGTAGAGTAATAAATGGAGTTTATTTTTTAAAAATAACATCATCTAAATGGTACTGGTGTAATGTAATTTCACCACGGATATTCTCCTTGAGCTGAACGATGTTTCTTGGATTGTTACTGTAGACTTTGTGTTTGAGGTATCCCCACAAAAGAAAGTCAAGAGGCGTCAAGTCTGGACTACGTGGGGGCCATGGGATACCACCTCTTTTCGAAATCAGTCTACCAGGGAACATCTGCTTCACCACTGCCATGGAGTCATTTGATGTGTGACAGGTAGCTTCATCTTGTTGGAACCAAGTTCTGAAATTCACTATTTTTGAACTTTCAATTTCTGGAGCCAAAAATCCGTCCAACATCTCAACATAGCGTTCCGTATTAACCGTGACGTTTTGGTCCCGCGCATTTTCAAAGAAAAAAGGACCAGTTATTCCTCTGCCAGAGATTGCTGCCCATACTGTCACTTTAGGACTATGCAATGGTTTCTGGTGTTTGATTTTGGGATTTTCACTGTTCCAGTAATGACAATTTTGACGGTTTACGAACCCATTCATAAGGAAATGAGCCTCGTCCGAGAAAAGGATATTGTCAAAATTGGAAAATCGATTAAGCATTTCATTAGCAAATGCGAGCCTTGCTATGAAGTCAGACTCTTTTAATTCTTGTGTCAATTGCAGCTTATATGGATGCAGTTTAAGATCCAATGTTAAAATTCGTTGGAAACTTCGTCGCGATAATTGTAAGACAGACGATCTCTTGCGAGTCGACATTTGTGGATTTCCTCGTACTGACTCCATAACTCTCTCAACATTGTCTTCGGTCCTAGATGTTCTTGGGCGACCATTTGCTTGTGGTTTAAATGTTGAACCGGTCTCTTCAAAACGATTTACCCATATTTTAATTAAATTAGCACTCGGAGCTTCACTAATTCGCCGTAGTCCATATTCAGCACAATATAGTCGCCTAGTAGCAACATATGAACGAGAGTTCTCGTAAAATGCGCGCACGCAAAATGAGCGACGCTTCCCGTCGAAGTGATTCATAGCGACTAAAACTCCATTAGCCCGTCAACAAAACGATGTAGGAGCCCCCCGCCCGCGCCTTTTCTATGCCGTACGTTCTATTGCGCCACCCTGTACAAAATTTGTGAACAAACAGAGAACTGAAGATGCATAAATGCATATAATATATTCCAATATAAAATATCGTGAACAAATAAAATTCTAAGACATACATTTTATGATAAAAAGAAGTAATCTGCAGTGATCGGATATCGACATGTTTGTTGCTTGGCAAGAAAAATTACCCAATGACCATAAGTACAATCCATACCCAGACTACGACCAATGCATCGAGGTAGGGATCTTAAATTGTCTATCAAGTCATATCAAAGTCATTGCAATTATATTATATTGCAATTCAAAGTTATAAATCTCAATAGTGCTCGTGAAAATATAATAAGAAATGATTAAAAATCAAGCAAAAAATGCAGCCTTGTAAACGAAAGACTTAAGGAACAAACTTTTATTTATATTCACGAAATTTTAAGATCCATGAAGAAATTGGTTTGCTTGATTAATTTAGGTAAATTTACTGCTGCATATTAATTATGAACGGTAATCTCCCTGAGCTTTTAAATAACGCATTCATAGGATTAGTTAATTCGCATCGAATTTATATCAACATAAATGTTAACATAATTTCAATTTTATGTTTCTCCAAATCGCCTAATTTAAACTATAGCGCATAAATAAAAGACTTAAGACACAAACTCATAATAGTTGCTATTTTGCTGTCATAGCTGTTCGGCTGCTTAATCATTTCCTAATCCAGTGAATGAATATTAATTTAATAAAATAAGAAATAATAATTAGCAATTTTTATGATGTCGTTAGTAGAAGTTTTCACAAATTTCCGTAACTTCATTGATGGTCTACCTCCAATCAAATTAATTTTATGGAATAACAAGATATCGGGAGCAAAGCATAAACGACCCCCGCACGCTCGCAAATACACACACACGTGCATACAAAAGCATAAAATTACATCATAATCTGCATGTCTGATGACAATTCCGCTGTTCGTTGTTTGTAATCGGCAACTAGTCGATATTTTTTCTTTTGTTGTATCATCTATTGACTATTTTGCGATTTTCTGACTCTGATTGCGGTCTTTAGTGAGGCCAGATTGATCGATCAGAGTGCGCGCGTGTGTGTGTGTGTGTGCGTGTCTGTGCTGGGTTGTGGTTTTAACTTTGTTTTGTTGGTTTGTTGTTAAATAATCACTCATAGATGATCAAGTTTTGAAATTGTGTTGAAAATGTTGCACAGCTTATACCGGCCATTTCTGCTGCTGTTTGCATTTGCATTTTGTTGAAAATCGTTGGCGGATTTTATCATAAATCAACATTAATTTGAGTTAATTGGTGCAAGACCAGCAAAACAAAAAGAAAAAAAAGAAAAAATACAAAAATACAAGAGAGATGTATGAGGAGGATGGCTTCAGAAGTGAAAGGAAATAGATGGCGGAAGGGCGTAGAGTTATTGCGCATTCAGAAATTTGCATGATTAAATGTAAATGACGTTTGTGATGTGTTAATATGACCAGCGTGATTGTTTAGTTTTAGTACGAAGTTGTTTAATATAATTTATAAGAAAATAATTTGGTCTGATCATTGCAAACATTTTACTAATTGTTTTTCTAAATTTCCCATAAATAAGAGAAGTAAACATGATCAATTTCTTCATTTTTCAGTTTCAAAAGTAATGTTAAATGAAACACACATAAAGCTACGATTTCAATGAAACTTTTATTTCACTAAAATAGTTGGACCTTGCCATTATATACAAAATACAATGAAATTTAAATGACTTCCTCTGGATTGGTCGCAGCAGCTGATGACCCTTTTGAGGTAGTTTTCGGCTAATTTTTCGCACATTTTGTAAGGTATCTCGGCAATAACTTGACTAATGTTGACTTTCAAACGCTCTAGCGCTTGGGAATTATTCGCGTGAATTCGGTCTTTGACATAGCTCTACAAAAAGGAAGTCTAACGTCGTCAAATCGCATAATCTTTGTGGCCAGTTGACGGGAAATTACGTTTTCTGGAAACTTCTCATGTAATAAAGCCAAAATCGGTCGTGTTGTATGGCTCGTGGAATCATCTTGTTGAAATCACATATCGTCCTGTTTATAATCTTCAATTCCAGGTTAAAAAATAGTCGGTTATTATACATATACAGCTATGACGCCCTGAATTGACGGTAATGGTTCCTGGGATCATCCGCCGTACTTTACTAATAGAAGTGACATTTTTGGCAGTGCGTGCATTGCGATGACGCACAGGCTTAACCAGTCTCTTCAAATTTCTTTTCTTCTTCTTCTTCTTGTGTGGCGACTGGAATAGACAGCCTTATATATTATACGCCGCCCGTAGAAAATAATTTCAAGCGCTTCTATCTTCTGCCCCTCTCTTCCAATTCGTCATACCAAGCTTCGATATTATTTCAAAAACCTGGTCCTTCCAACAGAGTTTTGGTCGCCCTCGTCTGCGTCATCCATTGAGTTTGTTGTCGAAAGCTTTCTGTGCTGGAGTATTTGGGGTCCATCCGCGCAACATGAGCCAGCCAATGCAATCGCTGTATATTAATGCGTTTGACCACGTCGATGTCTGCATATAGCTCATAAAGTCCATTATTCATGCGACGCCGATACTCTCCTTTAACGATGAAGGGTGCAGTACTGATTCATCCGTTTGCGTCATAACCCAGGATTCTGCGCCATATAACTAGACGGGTAGAACCAACGTCTGGTACAGTAGGATTTTTGTTTGTCGAGAGAGAGCTTTATCATTGAATCGCTTGCTTAGCCCGTAGTAATATCTGTTAGCAAGCACTATTCATCTCTTTATATCCATGCTGACATCATTCGTTTTTTTTACATCACTTCAAAATTATAGCTGTCAACGTTCACACAGCGTCCCAAACAGTAACATGTTGGCTTTTATTAAAAATGGTACCAGTCGTGTTAACTGCAGCTTTCCTCATAATCATCTCTAACAGTATGTTGAAGAGATCGCACGATAGACTGTCGCCTTGCCTAAATCGCCGTTAGCTGTAAAAAGGCTCGCTTAGATCTTTGCCTATCTTTACTGAAGACTTCGTGGCAGTCAGCGTCATCCTACAAAGACGTATAAACTTAGCAGGAATTCCAAACTCGGACATGGCCTTATACAGTTTTTGCCGTGTCGGCCTATCGAAGGCAGCTTTGTAATCGACGAAAAGATGGTCGACCTGTTTTTCTTGGGTCTTCTCCAGAATTTGTCGTAGTGTGAATATGTGCTCAGTTGTTGATTTACCAGGCTTTAGTATTTCACATATCACACTCGATAGGACCTTATATGCAATGGGTAAAAGACTGGTATCGCGATAGTTTTTACAAATGCTTGGATCGCCTTTTTTAAACACAGGATACAGTACACTCAATCAATCCAATCATCGGGCATGTTTTCCTCGAGCCAAACCGTATTTATTAGCTGATGCAGGTTGTTTATTAGCTCAGACTGTAAACAGCTCTGCTGGCAGGTCATCAGTGCTCGCAGCTTTGTTTTTCTTAAGCCGCAATACTGCTGTTCTGATCTCTGTTTGGCTCTGGGCTGCGCAATTTATGCCATCGTCGATAATTGGGCTGATTTCCGCACCTGAGCTGCCATCCGGAACTAAGAGCTTATAAATATGTTCTATCTATAGTTGTAGCACATTCTGCGTATCTCGGATCAGATTTCCCTCGCTATCCTTACAGGAGGGGAGTCTTGTTCCGTACCATGTACTTCTTATCTTTTGGTAGAATTTTCGGGCTTCACCTCCATCCCTGTACCTTTCCATTTCCTCACTCTCACACTCTTTCCACAACCGCTTCTTCCGCCTACAGAATTGGCGCGCCTCTCTTCTCTTCTTCTTGTATCGTTCCCTAGCTGCACCACAACGTTGACCTGTATGCAGCATCCTTTTCCTCAGACACCATGCGACATTTTTCGTCGTATCAGGGCCTGCCTGAGCGCAGTTTTTGCAGCAGTTGCCACAGTGCGTCAGGAACATCAGGATCAGGGGCATTTAGTTGTAGTGGTTTTGAGAGTTTGGTGAAGTAGGCTGTGACTATCTCAGAAGTATGCAGCCTAGCGACGTCGAGTCAATATTAGCACCACAAATCACACGCACGTCCATGGCACTAGAAGCATGCCTTCCGTCTATTACCACGTGATTAATTTGATTCCTCGTGTTATGATCAGGAGATAACCACGTTACCTTGTGGATGTCTTTATGCGGGAATCTGGTTCCACTTACTACCATATTACGAGCCGCATCGAACGAAACCTGTCTGAAACCGTTTCCGGAGGTATTACCACGTAGACTGAATTTTTCGACTGTTGGACCAAGAACATCTTCCCTTTCTACTTTGGCATTAAAATCTCCTAGAACAATTTTAATGTCGTGGCCAGGGCAGTGGGTCATATGCTTCTTCTAGGCACTTATAAAATGTGTCCTTGGTCTCCTCGTCTTTCTCTTCCGTCGGGGCATGTGTACAGATCAATGAAATAAAAAAATATTTCGCTTTGATGCGGATAGTGGTTATACCGTCACTTATAGGGTTAAACATTCGAGACAAGGTGCCTCAGTCTCTTTCCCACAACAAATCCACATATGAGTTCATGTCTTTCTGCGTGGCAGCAATAGTAAATGTCACAGTTTTTACGCCGAGTACATCCTTTTCTGTCCTTCGCATCTCCTGTATGGCGGTAATGTTAACTTCATATATATCGAGGACATCCGCTAGTCGGATAGAGGCATCTTTTCTGTAAAGAGTGCAGACATTCCAGGTGCATAACCTTAAATCATGGTCCTTATAACGTTCGCGGAAGTCGTCAACATTTAGACGGGTTCTTTTCATTATTTTCTTCTGTATTTTCATGATAACATTTTTTAAGATGAGCGGCTTATCAGGCCACTGTATCCGATCCTAGTGTTGAGGCTGACATCAACCACTAGGCTGGTGAGTTGAGTTTCAGTCACAGAAGTTAACTACTGGCCTAAGACGCATCGGTGTTAGCATGCCATTTAGGTTTTCCAACTAATTGCGCACTTTAGCTACCATTAAACGGATGTCTGATGGCATTACCAGGGAATATTTGACCGAAGGTCGGAAGTCGTGAGCTGCTTGGGAAATTCTGCACAGCGATCTGTTTACTCCCAAGTGAAAAACAATCAGAGGGCTCAAATTAGGAATTTCCCCATTCCCCAATTTCTTTATAATCTTGCCAATTCCTTCCATAGTAGGTCGATTATGACGACCATAACCACCTCGTAATGCGCGAAAAGTGCCCACGTTTGAATCACCACTTTTATAGTAAGTTTTAACTATTTTTATGCGTTCTTAGTTTGTTAAGCGATCCATATTTGTAAATGGTCAATCTTTCACTAAATATATAACACACCAGGTTGCAGGTATTTAACAGCCGACAGCCAGACCGGTGGTTTTGAAACCACTGAATGAATAACCTTGTATTTTACAATTTCACACTACATTTTAAAAGTATTCAAATTTATGGATATTGTTCCAAATATGAAGTCAATACTTATAAAGTGAAATATTCGCAAAAATGGCTCTCTTCAAATATCTAATATCTATGTTTCTTCAAAAATCTAAGAAGATTATCACGAATCACTACTACGTAAGATATGTGTTACGTAAGTCCGTTGTGGAATGTTTTGTTATCACAAAATTATGTCAAAATTAAGATTTTGGAAAGAAATGCTGTTAGAAAAGCAACAATGAGATTCGATAGCTTTGGTATTCTTAAAACAATATTGTTATTGTCTTTTTGAAACAGTACTGTAAACCTGGCTCTCTGCCCAGTTGGAAACGTATATGCCGAGAGCCATAAAAAGGTGTCTCAGCTGGCAGAAAATCTGTTTCCTGAAGCAGCGTTCAAAGTCGTCTAGTCGTTTACAATTGATTCTAGGCGTTGTCATTGTATTAAATTGTATTTATTATTGTCATTGTATTTAAAAATAGCGCGACGTACAGGTGATAGTATACTCCTGCACTTGCTATGTTACCAATAACATTGGCATCATATCCATTGTCGTCTATCAGAAGATAAACTTTAAATGGTTTAATAGCCATCCATCGTTACGTCGTTATGAGATAACACAAGAGCCATATTTGCAGCTTTCAAATCACTCGGAATCGGCCAGAGCCCTTTCTTACGAATCTTTTTAGAAGTGGCTCTTTGTTCTTCTAAAAAAGCTGCCAGATTTGTGTTGCCCAGGAAATATGAACCTGGTTTTTTATGCTTACAATATATTTTCTTTTTCTTTATAAATAAATATTAATTAGAAAAGTATTAAACCAATATTTATTGCAGTACTCTTGTTAGAATTTTCGTGTCTACCGCATTTGCAAGGAATTCATATCCGTAGCATACGATCCTTAAGAGAAACTTAAGTAGCTATCAGCTTTTCTGAATGAGGGAGGACTATTTTTATGGTTTTTCGTTCTTCCAAAATAAGCTAAAAGAAGTGTACTACTTATTAAAGCTTGTTTTTCATATTTTCTTAAGAGATTTTTATTTAAATCCACATAATTACAATACTCTTGTTCGTAATTTAATGTCTACCGGATTTGCAAGAAATATGACCTTGAAAAACTTAATGTTTTTATTTCTCCTCCTCTGGTGTGGCAAAGTGTTATCTTAGATGCATGCGTAATGACACATTTCCACACATTGTTTTTGGCAAATTACTCGTATAAGGCTTATAAAATAAATCAAGATAAAGTGAATGAACTGACAATATTCTCACGCTTTTGCTTAGTCATCGCAATACAAATTGTCAAAGACCGATCGAAAGAGAGGCCAATGTAACCTGTTACCCCGCAAAGAGGGCAGTAATCTAATAAATTGTGAAATAAAAATTAATATTTTCAAATGAAATAAAAACAAAACATATAAAAACAATTACATGAAAGACGAACGTTGACAAGGAATCAATAACCCTTTCATTTGTATTTCTAAAGATGAATATATTTTATAATCAAAATCAAGTGATACAATTTTAAATGGAAACCTTTCAGCGAGAAGGGGATTTTTAAATGAATGAAATATTCGTAGTATAGGAATTAGTTAGTCATTAATATTAACAATAATCTGCTGATATTTATGCGAAATTAAGCTTAAAGTTTAGAAAGTTTTAGTAATCGAGATCTGTGACTAAAAAATATATTTTAACTATAATTACTTATAAAATTACTTAAACAACTAATAATTTTGAGAATTGCAAAAATCTTCGATTTAGTATACGTACATTTTCTATACGTATATTTTCTAAGAATAACCACGTTTTTATAAACATTCAGTTTCATTACATTCAACCAGAACAAATCTATAATCTTTGCCGTTAGCTCGATACGTGGTAATCAAGTTGGAAGAAATAAGTACAAGAAAAATATTGCACATTTGCAAATAAATACAATATAGGGTGATTTTTTAATCGTAGTTTTCTTTATTTAAAAGCAATGTTGTCAGTTGGCAGATACTGGAAAGAGTCCTTTTAACCCACACAGTTGGTTAGAATTCCAAACCAAAGAGATTTTCACTAGAAAAAAACGAGTTAAAAGGATAATTATTTATGAGAAGAAGACATTTTTGAATCACCTACCTATATTGCAAAGAGTTTACGACATTAGGGACCGCCGTTGTTACAACTAGATGAAGTCGATACAGTAACAACAAGTTCGTTCATATGACGAAGTATTAGTTCAGCTCTTTTAGCAGAAAACACAAGTTTGCATCATACATTAAACTTTTTATTGGAATCGATAAATTGGTCTTTGCCATTTAATTTTTAAAGATAATTTCATGCAAATATTGTCCGCGGCTCCGTCTCAAAATGTCCATTCGGAAGGTCCAATTTTTCGCCACTTTTGCGAGCATTTCGGCCTGTCTCTCATGAATAACGCGAGTTATATTATCCTGTAAGTCTTCAATATATGTGTTCGACTTGTCCACATAGACTTGACATAACCCCACAAGAGATAATCAAGAGGCGTTAAATCGCAAGACCTTGGCGGCCAACTCACAGGGCCAAATCGAGAGATAAGCTGCTCACCCTCACATATATATTGCTTCACGGGCAGTGTGGCATGATGTCACCCGTCACCCGTACTGATAAAACCACATGCCAATCAAGTTCAACTCAGTCAATTGGGACAAGAAAAAAATTCCTTGTGGTAGAGTAACACATGACCAATCGCTGAGAACGGCGACGAATTGGCATTTCATGATAGTCATTAACACTGGTCGCTACGGCTGCAATATTTTCTTCGGCATGCACTCTACGCATGCGAGTGGATGGTTTTTGTCCAACAAAGTAAATTTGGTGTGAAATCTGGAGATAACAGCACGAATTGTTGATTTAGCAGGTCGATTATGACGACCATAAAATGGTCACATCAAACGATGCACATTTGTCGCTGAGCACGAATTTTGATAAATAAATAAATAAATTTCAACGATTTGCAATCGTTGCTCCTTTGTTAGTCTTTCCAGGATGAAATGGCAGAGTATACTGTACACTTTTCACTTTAACAGATGACGTTTGGAAGTCATTGCCAACCAGTGTTGCCAACCTGAAAAACTTAAATTTTAAAAAATCACCCTATATATAGGTATATGTATATACAGGGTGGCCCAAAATGACCGAAGTGGTGTGAATTGCTTATAACTTTTTATTTAAGACATATTTTTTAAATTTTTTTTTAATACAGTAAATTTATGGGGAATATTTTTAGATTAGTTATTAAAAATGATATCCCGCAAGTGGTGGCCATTTTCTTCTTCGCACAAATGTGCTCTTTCCAACACATTTTCCATGACCTTTCGCAAAATTTCCGGTGTTATTTTGTTAATTTCGTCTCGAATATTGGATTTTAATTCGTCAATAGTCCTGGGCTTATTAACATAAACTTTCCCTTTTAAATAACCTCAGAGGAAAAAGTCTGGAGCGGTTAAAGCCGGGCAACGCGGAGGCCAATTAAAATTGCTTGTACGCGAAATTATTCTTTCACCAAACATGTCGCGTAAAACAGCCATTGTGGCCCTCGCAGTGTGCGCTGTGGCTCCATCCTGTTGGAACCATATTTGCGGATGGTTTTCCACGGCTGGCCTTACAAAATTTTCCAACATGGCCCGATATCGATCAGCATTGATGGAAATGGCAACACCTCGTTCATTTTCAAAAAATATGGGCCAATGATCCTTTCTGAAGAAACACCGCACCAAATAGTACACTGAGCTGGGTGTAATTGTCGTTGATGAAGTACTCTCGGGTTTTCCGTAGCCCATATCCTACAGTTTTGCTTGTTAACGAACCCATTTAATTGGAAATGGGCTTCGTCACTCATAACTAAGTTATGAATAAAATTAGGATTCTCTTGTGCTTTTTGCTGGAAATAAATTGCATAGTCAAGTCGTTGCTGGTAATCTGTCGGTTTCAATTCTTGGACAATTTGAATTTTGTATGGAAACATTCTTATGCTATGCAAAATTCGTTGCAGCGACCCTCTTGAGATGCCAAGTTGTGTCGAACGTCTCCTGGTTGATGTTTGTGGATCCTCCTGAATACTCTCCTGTACCACTTAAATATTGTCATCCGTGTGCACCGTTCGTCGTCTGCCAGCACCAGGAAGGTTCCTTACTGGTCCTTGTTCTCGAAAATTTGCAACAAGACGGTTTATTGTTGACTGAGAGGGTGCAACCCGCACATTAAATTGACGACGGTATGCACGCTGAGTCAACACAATGGACCGTTGATTTACAAAGTAAATTTCAACGATTTGGGCACGTTGTTCAGTTGTGTATTGCTCCATTATAAATTCTCCAAGTCTTCTTTACAAAATACTAAAAAGAAAAGAAAAAAAAAAATTATAATAAAAAAGTTATAAGGAATTCACACCACTTCGTTCATTCTGGGCCACCCTGTATAACTGTTTATATAATAAACATTTATTATTAAAGCAGAACTGTATACATATAATGTTAGTATAACTTTTTTTAAATTTGCATTAAAGTGGGCTATAAATTTAGGAAATTTTTTAAACGGAGTCAATGACTGATAAATTATATCTTGATTATCTTTTCACACAAATAACAACCTAAATAACCAAAAATTGTAAAAATTTTTGTTTTTATTTGTAGTGGTGCAAATTGTTTCTTAAGCACTAAACGCTTACTTTCATTAATGTTTTCAACCGGAACTAATCGGTAATTTTTTCCCCCATTAGTATGACATTTATTAATTGAAAGACTTAGGCAACGAACGCAATTTATATAAAATATTGAACATGTATAGACAAATGTACAATTTTGTATTTAATTCAACTAATATAATATAAAAAAATACTTGTATTTATATAATACAATTGGAAATCCATCTCATTTACATTCAGTCAAAAGAGTTCCAGGAGTTGGTCAATAACACAGAAAATATTTCTTATTCATTAAAATTTATTGTAGGTATTGTAGGTGTAAAGTAGGTCACATTCGAAATAATACGAGTATAAAATATACGAGTATAAGAATCATTGATTCCCTACAGTTATCATTCGATACCGTGGAGAAGTATCCCAAAGACTGGCACATGAAAATTAACACTGAGAAGAGTGAGTCCATTTTATTTCGTCCACCTGCAACAGCAACATAAGAAAAGAATGTAAATCTTTTATGATAAAATCCAAGACAACGAATGAATTTATTATGGTAGTAGACACCGTAAAGTATCCCGGAATTTATTTAGATACATTTTTGTATTTCAATGATCATATTAAACGTATTTTAGAAAAAAAAACAAAAAGGCATTTTTGGCCAATAAATCCTTATTTTATTCAAGACACTTGAAACCGCGAAAAATACGTAAAATAGAAAGGAAAATTATTGAAGTGTGTACATCGACACATAGATCTCCACAAAGCGATTATTTAAAATACACATCAAATGTAATATTGTGTAATAATGCCGATATAAGCAGAGTAGATAATTTTATTATAAAATTCATTCCAAACCATATTGTGCGATGTACTCAATATTTTTTTTTTCATTCATTTTCTTTATTGGATCTTTCTTTCGAAATTTACAATATGTATTCAAATCTTAATCCTATCTTACACTAAAGTATCCTGCCATTGCCGGATCTTGTTTTTGGCGAGCAGAACTGTTTATTTATCACCGGACCAAGTCTAGCGTGTCCTTTCTTTTTAGCCGTATATGACCGGGAAAATGCTTAAGGTTTTGAGCGAGTGGGTTTGATTGGGAGGACAACTTCGATATATATGACCTGCTTAATTTTTTTATTTCCTCGGAAATATAAGGAATGTTTAAATCTTTGTATATGTTATCATTCCTAACATACCATGGGGCACCACAAATTTGACGCAGTATTCTTGACTGTCTTCTCTGTAGCTTATTTATGTTAGAAGCCGATGCCGTTCCCCACAACTGGATGCCGTATGTCCATATTGGCTTCAATATGGTTTTGTAGATGATGATTTCATTTTCCAAACTGAGAGTAGACTGAGAGCCAATAAGCCAGTGGAGTTGAGCCATTTTTAATTTCAATTTTATGATTTTTGAGTCAATGTGATTTTTCCAGGTGAGACGTCGGTCAAGGTGAATACCCAAATATTTGACATGGTTATGAACGGGTATGGTACTACCGTGAATAGTGAGGGCTGGGCAATTGTTCTGTCTAAGAGAGAATGTAACCTGTACACTCTTAGTGGCATTTACTTTTACCTTCCACTTTTCGAGCCAAGATTCTAATGTGTGTATATGAGACTGCAGTTGTCTAGAAGCCATTAATGGGCAAGTGCTAGCGCTCATGAATGCAGTGTCATCAGCGAAAGTTGAGGTTTGAATTAGGGAATGAACAGGCATGTCAGAGGTGTAGATGGTATATAGAATAGGGCCTAGTATACTGCCCTGCGGGACTCCTACTGAAACTTTTCTTTGAGTTGAAACAGAGTCATTCGATTTTACTACAAAAGATCGATCCTTCAGATAGCTCTCCAGGAGCTTGTGGGTATTTGCCGGTAGAAAAGAGACTATTTTGTGAATAAGGCCTTCATACCACACTTTATCAAAGGCTTGGGAGATGTCTATAAAGAGAGCTAAGCAATATTTCCGTTCTTCGAATGTTTTTCTGATCTGGGTTACTATACGGTGTACTTGTTCCATCGTTCCCAAAATGGTGCATGGGTATTACATGGTTTGCTTCAATTACCCCCCATATTGAAGCAAACCATGTAATAACTACGCACCAGTTTGGGTTTCGCAAGGGTCATGGAACGACAGAACAAGTATACCGTATCGTAACCCAGATCAGAAAAACATTCGAAGAAACATCTTTTCAAGCAGTTTAGATAAAATAGAGAGTAAACTTATGGGTCGATAGGATGTAATTTGTGACAGTTCCTTTCCAAGTTTTGGGATCATTATTATTTCAGACAGCTTCCTTGATCGAGGAAAGTATCCAATTCGAAGTATAGCATTAAATAAAACTAGTTTGAGGATATTGTGGGGGAGTTCTGAAATCATTTTCGTTGTTATTTTATCGTGTCCAGGAGATTTATTCATTTTTAACGAGAGAACATTTTTCTTTAAGAGAGATAGACTTATTTTCATTGGATTTGTGACCATTGGACTAATGATCGTTGGATTCACAGGAGAGATTGTATAGTTAGGAGCAAATACTTCTTCCAGATGATCAGCAAATTCTTTCACTTTTTCATCACTACTCCTTGCCCATCCTCCATCTTTCATCTGTATTGGAGACTCCTGTGTTATAGGACGCTGTAGTTGCCTTGTAGCCTTGTACAGGCTATAGTTAGTGTTTTGTGCGGCTCCCAGACGAGATAAGTAGCGGGCTTCGTAGATTTCTTTTTTTCATCCAGAGTTGACCTCAGTTTTGACTTGCACTGGTCGAGACGAGCTTTGAGGTAGGGAGATCTGTGCTTTTGCCATTGTCTTCTCGCTTTCCTTTTCTCTTTAATTAGGGATTCAATATGACATGAGGAGTCATTTTTTGTTTTAGCATAGACCTTGCGCGGAGTTGCCATGTTTGCGGCAGTTGTCATTGTGGTAGTGAGGACGTTGATGGCAGACTGAATTTCGTCTGGTGTTTTGAGAGAAAAGTTTTGCCACAGATGAGAGCTTATGTACATCTTGTATCTCAACCAATTTGTATGCCTGTTTGGAAAATGGTAAGAGATTTCCGGGTTCAAGGGAATGTTGAAAACTGTGAGAATTGTGGGGAAGTGGTCTGATGAGAGGTCGAGGGAAGGAGTAACGATGATGTGTTCTCTTGTTATGCTCTTCTATGAGATCGGGGGTTTTATTGAGATCCGTGGGCCAGTTCACCTCCAGACTTTTAGGCCTAAACTCGATATAGCACTCAGCAATTGCCTGCCCCTGGGGTTGACGAGTCTAGACCCCCAGAAGGTATGTTTAGCATTGTAGTCTCCGGCTGCTATAAACTTGTCACCAAGATTAGAGAAAAAGTGTGAAAACTGGTCTTCGCTTATAACATATTTGGGAGGGCAGTACATGGTAGAAACTATTATGTTTAATCTAGTTAGTGCAACTGAAGAGGCTTGTATGTGATCGGTTTTATATTCGCGTAGAGGGAAGTGCTTTACCTGATCATTAATTATTACAGCTGTCCCTCCACAAGCTCTGCCACTGGGATGCTTTGTATCGTAGGTTGAGTATCCATTTATTCGGAAGCAATTTTTTAACGAGAAATGAGTTTCATAGACTAAGAGAATGTCAATATCTCGGGATCTCAAGAAATACTCTACTCCATTCTTATGTTGGGTGAGTCCGTTGGCATTCCAGTAACAAATTCTTATAGAGTTCATTTTCTGGTTAATAAAACCTGAATGAGCATATTCTGGTTTCGTAACATTTCTTGCATAATCCCCTGCATATTTGTCATGAAATTATTCATAGTTTTTATGAGGGAATCGATTGAGGTTTCAATATTGTTTTTCTGCGGAGGAGCTTGAGGAACCTGATTTTTCTGAGATTGTGCATATGTCATTTGAGTCGTCGTTGCTGAACTGACATTTGAGACTGATGGAACTGGATTTGGGATACACCCAAACTCTGGCACTTGAAACTGAGGAGTTTCCTGCCTTCTATGAGAGAGCTTCCTCCTTAGTTCTATGTACGCGGGGCAACCTCTATAATTAGCTGTATGGTTTCTTCCACAGTTTCCACATTTCTTCAGACTGGGATCTGTTTTTGGTAACTTGCATTCTGAAGTTTTATGAATACTTCCGCATATCACACATACTGATGGTAATTTGCAGTAAGCTTTAGTATGCCCAAACTCCTGACAGTATAAGCATTGAGGAGGGTCTTTGCGCGCTAGCGGTTCCTCAACTGATACTCTGCGATGAAGCAGATATCTGAGATTGTAAATTGGGTGGGGTTCATTTTTTCCTTTCATGTGGGCATAGTCAAACGCTATTTCCACCTTAAACATGGGCTGAGGAGCCTTGAACTTGTTGAGTATATTGTGAATGGATTTCACTTTGTCACCCTCATTTTCAACAGCCCCCTTTATTTCCTGTATGGGAACGTTGCTTTCAATGCCCTTGATGTACTCAATATAAGGAAAACAATCTAATATAGAGAACACTATTCAAAAAGGATTTGTACCACCAGAAACTTTCTTCTATCTAGGTAGTCGAAGGGCTATAAAAAACGATGATGGTGTTCCAATTTTCTACCATCATTATCGGAGGGCTGCAACAAAGGCAATAAATATCAACGCAGTTAGTGAAACAGGCATACTTGCATACCTAGCAAAGATATTAGCATTATCTTCAGATTAGACACCAGTAAATATTGGTGGATCACTTAATATAAATAAGCATTTTTCACTTTTACAACTTGACTCTCTTTTGCCCCCACTCAGATATGAACGTAATGTTTTTTTCTCCTTTTTAATTTTTCATTACGTTACATTTATCATAATAATTCGCATGGACTACTAATTATAATAAAAAAAATTTTAATATTTAAGTATAATAAAATAAGATTGTACTAGAGTCCCCAATATGGGGCGTTGTATAAGTTAAATATCACAAGAACTATTGTTTATTTTAGTATGTATAAAATATGATGAACATAAATAAATAAAAAAAAATTAATAATACGAGTATATTTATGTCTACAGTCATGTCATCGACATAGTTTCCACACTCATTTTCCGGAAAAACTTTGGCTCTCATTGCAAATTTTCTTTTATGGCTCCTATCATAAAAGGGAAGAATCAGAGCAGAGCTTTATCTTTGTAATTTAAATGATTATTTTCAGTTACCATTTCTTGCACTTTATCGATGTTTACTTCATTAATGGCCGATCAAAGCAAACTAAATTTTCCACCACATCTCGGCCGCTTTCGAATTCACTCTAACACGTACAAAAGGCGCTTTTAATAAATCTAATTCACCCTGTTTTCAATATAAAATTTGGCAGAAATTCTCTATTCAGAGATGAACTGATGCTACCGAGTACTGTAAAAAATCCAAATGATAGATCGCGCTCAAACACCGCATCAGTATAGAGGATAGTTGTGACAACCGAAAAGCGTGCGTTTTTAATAGTAAATTTCCGATACATTTTTGCCAGAACACATGTAAACTTACACAGGGTTATGTCGATTTATTTTCTGAAAAAAATTTTTGACTTGTCTGGGAGCAAAAATGTAATATCAATGACCTCATCCTCTGCCAGTGCCACAGTTTCTGTTTCAGAAAAGAACATAAAAAGCTGATTTTTATTATATCCATATGAAAACACACATGTTAGGGAAGGTTGTTTGTCTCGTCCGGATTTACTTTCGTTTGACATAAAAAAATCCAGTTGGTGAATGCGGAGGCTTCAGAGATTGTTTGAAATCTTTGGGAGCAATGAAGCGAGTATAAGAATTTTTAAAATTTGTACATATCGTTTAAATACATTCAATTAATACATTTTCATCCCGTGATTTACTTGAGAAGAAAAATTGCAAATTTCAAGGTTGCAACTAAAGAGACCTCCTTTTCGGAAAAGAATGATTAATTTTTTCGGCAAAAAAAGTGTTTTGTTCGTGCAAGTGGGGGAAAAATTTTGTACTTTCTGCCAAAAAAGAATACTGCATTAATTTCGGCGGTATTTCCAATTAGAGTTAATCTATAATTTTTGTTATTAGCATAATAAAGGGTGTCTCAACTAGAACGCAAGATTTTAATTTGGCGTCATTCGAAGTGTCATTATTTGATATTTGAACAATTGTTATTGTTTGCTAGTAGAAGGTACGAGGTTAATAAAAATGAACCGCTACACGAATGAACAACGCATTCTCATTGTGAAATTGTTTTACCAAAATGGTGAAAGTTTTGCGGCTACAGTTCGCACATTGCGATCAATTTGGGGTCACAATAATGCTCCAAAAGAGTCAACTGTAAAGAGATTAATGGATAAATTTGCCAAAACTGGGTCTGTT
Organism: Philornis downsi; assembly: GCA_019455685.1. Classification (NCBI taxonomy): domain Eukaryota; kingdom Metazoa; phylum Arthropoda; class Insecta; order Diptera; family Muscidae; genus Philornis; species Philornis downsi. Next base: position 301,421 of record JAHXMU010000055.1, on the reverse strand, counting down.
AGTGATGTAAAGATAACAACGCGCCTTCGACCAGGTCGATCAACCGAAAATGTCGCAGTTGTACGTGATGATGTCGCTCAAACTCCATCCACCTTAATTCGACACCGAGCTCAGCAAATTAGTGTCTCCAAATCCACTATGCAGCGAATTTTGACGAAAGATTTGCATCTTCATGGATACAAAGTTCAATTGACTCAGGAACTGAAGCCAGCTGACCATGGACAGCGATGGGAATTCGTTAATTGGGTATTGGAGAGACAACATGAAAATGCTGATTTTGCCGATAAAATCATCTTTAGTGACGAGGCCCATTTCCATCTTGATGGCTTCGTCAATAGGCAGAATTGTCGCATTTGGGGTGAGAAGAATCCTCGAGTGATCCACGAGAAGCAAATGCATCCTCAACGTGTCACTGCGTGGTGGGGATTTTGGGCTGGAGCAATCACTGGACCTTTTTTCTATGAAAATGAGGTATGTCAAGCGCAAACAGTTAATGGTGTTCGGTATCGTGAAATGATAACCAGTTTTTTCGTGCCTAGAATTGAAGAAATGAATGTGGAGGGCATGTGGTTTCAACAAGACGGCGTCACATGTCATACAGAAGAAGAAACAATTCATTTGCTGCATCAGTCGTTTAAATCTTGCGTTCTTGTTGGGACACCATTTACAAGCAACACGTGTAAATTAACTGGAAAGACTTAAACAACAAACACAATTCAAGTAAAATATTGGATACTTGCAATATACGTGTGCTCATCCGAATGTTGGTACACTCATCTCGAAGATGTGTTGACGGTTTTATCCATATAGCATATTTAGTTTGTTTGTGAGAGGCTTAAATAAGACAAGTGTTTTGCGTGTTCAGCGATTTTTCGCTATCGAGAAAGATGGACCAAGGAATTGCATCAAATTTTATGTAAAAAATGGAATTAAGTGCTCAAAAACACTAATTTCGTAGCCCGCGAAATTTGAAAATTCAACTTATTTTTTGAACACACCTCGCACTAAAAATGTAAACTTGCATCTGAATCACATCTATATTGAATAACTAAGCCACCAATTAGTTACCCATTAATAATAATGTCGCTATTTATTAACACCGATCTTTTGCTAACATCCATGTTTAGTGTGTATTATTTGGTGAGGGAGGCCAATGACTTATTAACGAAAAATAATAATTAATTACCTTTAAAGAAAGCAACGAAAACAAATATTTTCAATATCTTGGTTAATTTCTTTTCTTTGACATATATTAATGAACTTTCGTTGTTACATTCACACAAATATTCATTTATATTTCCGTTTTTAAACAAAAATCAAAAAACAAAAAAAAAAAAAAAAAAAAAAAATTAAATGTGATATTACATCAATACAATCAGTGCAAGGAATCTAGCATCAAATTAATGATAGTACAAATTAATAAAAAAAAAAAAAACATCATGATAAATTCTCTACCAACTGTATTATTATCAGCAGCCGCTTCTACTCTTACACTTGATCATCGAGATTGTAGTTATTAAATACAATTTTTTGAAAAATGATATTAATGATTGTGATGATCACTAAGCATTGTGAGATCTACATCAACATCATTACCATAAACTTCATTACCATTGCCTTTACTTTCGCCTCATGTACCCTCACAAATGTTTGCTACCAAATTTACATTTTTAAAATTTACAATTTTGTCAAAGCCGTCTAATGATTAACATAGAAATTTTTCGTTGTGTAGATGTTATTGTTGCTCCGACTATAGTTGTTGCTGTTTGTGTCTTAAAACACTGTATAATTGGTTTAACATTTATATAATCAATTTTGTACATAATCTGGAAAAGTTACTGTCACAGTAGTGGCGGTAAAATGTATGTTAATGTCTCTTTAGTTTTTGTTTTTATTACAACCGGGTGTTAGGGGCTTTGGCGAATTCCCCCTCGATTTTAGCGAATTGTATTAGCATTGGCTGAAATTGAAAATATTTCTAATTCCTATACCCTACCTATTGGTAAAGTGTAATAAACAGCAACTGTTATTAGTTACTCTATATCAGGAATTCTCAGCAAGGTTTAGTTTGTGCTTCATTTTGTCAATTTCAGCAAGGTTATTCATCTCGATTCCGACCTTCCACACATTATTTTCGCTATATGTAGTCCATTTAACTATTTCATGTGTTTTGGTGGAATTAAACGTTTGCTTTAAACAATGTCTTTTTTTGTTTGTCATATTCTATACAATCTCCAGAAATATATAAGAATAAATTTATGTTTATAATAAGTAATTTTTCAACATTTTTTCTGTTGAATAAATTTGAAAGTTCGAGTAGCCATCTGCGCAAATCCAAGCAAGGAATTCCTTACATTGATGATTATTTCTGGATTTATGTTCGAAAGTCCTTACGAATCCCCTAAGATAGTGCCATCGCCATCGATTTACCTCGGATCATCCTTTGACAACTATAAATCCATATATTGGGAGAAAATCATATTGCATAAACCAAAGACTTAAGACACGAACCTGAATATATGAGTAAATGTGTGATTGCCAAATTGTCAAAAAAGCGAATTTATAATTTTTCCTCGCACAGGCTGTCATCGATTATTAAGACTAAAAAAAAAAAAATGAAATAAAATATTCAGTTAAAAATTTCTTTGTTTAGGGGAATATTTCGTTATTTATTATTGTAATTGTGAAAAATCAATAATTATCGTTATGAAAAACTGTCTCATTTTCGTTCTTAGTTTTTCAATATTTTATAGCTGTATAAATTGCGGATAAAGCTAATAAAAAATTTACAAGTTAAAGAAATATCAATAATAAAACTTGTAAGAAAAAATGTTTATAATGAAAATATGTTTATTACAATAAACATGACAAACATTATTGGTTAAAAAAACTTTTAGACGACGCAATGTTTAAACAGCAAATATAACTTATTCGCAATATGAACATCTTTGTATTTCAGAAACATTAAATCTTTATTGCTTTATTTTGCTATCTTTGACAATATTCACAGCTCTGACACTTTCCGGGCTTAAATTGGCACACATTATTATTTTCGCGTAAAAAAATATTAATTAAAATGAATAAATTCAAGGAAAATAAATTCAAACTGAATAAAATTGGGTGAAGAAGTAGCAGCTGATTGATTGCAACTAAGGAAAATGGACTGTTGTTGTTATTTCTGCAATTAATTTGATGTGGTGATCGACACTGGACCCGGTTGGAAATTTCCAGAGTAGGACTGTGGACTGTATTTTGGGTTTGAGGTAATCTTCTGTACCGGGCAAATTGACCTTCTGATGAATGTTATGGCGCTTTTAATCAGATAATTTCTCCAGAGATTTGAGAAATTATTTGGTTGTTGGCTGTGAAATAAAAGAAATTAATATTGTTAATTTCAATTAAATATAAGTATATTTGGAAGGCTGTGATGCTTACCGCTTGAGCTGCGCAGAGCAACTTCTTTTTGGTTTTACAATTTATGGTAGTTACAAGTGTAATTTTTGGCTTTCGTTAAATATTATCTGATATTTTCCTTATGAACAATTCACAATATCTTTACCCCAAAAAGGGCAAAAAGGTAGTATAAAGCACAATTTGATTTAATCTTATATTAGGTACGTTCATGGAACGTTGGCAAATTCACTTTTAATTCATTTTTAATAAGTATTGATAAAAAAAAGATAAGTATAAACATTATTTATAGCAAGTTTTAGTAAAAAAGATAAGTACAAACATCATTTTTATACACAGTCACAGACAGTAGTTCTCAATTTTCTTCATTTATAAACCTACTGTTACTTAATTTGTATAATTTGTATGAACTTTAAGCAATTTCTAATCAATATTTTCCCATAGTTTGCCAATTTTGAAATTTGTGACTACACATACACTGAATAAATCCATTGATCTCTCTCAAAACACAAGGAAACTAACAAATTTTCGGTGGCGGTACTTAAATTTTACACAACCGTAGGGGGGAGAACCCCAGACAATACCGCTAATTATTAGTTGTCTTAATATATCAACAGTGAGCTTCAGAAATTCTACATGTAACCATTTATTTTTCATAAAAAAATTTCCTAAGCAAACGAGCTTGTTTTCCTATTGCAAATAATACTGTAAATTTAGTTGCATACAATCTGTTTAAAAGTTTCCCTAAACTGTTCTTATAAAGCGTGTCCAAACAAGAACGCAAGATTTAAATTTGGCGCCATTCGAAGTGTCATTGTTTGACATTTGAACAATTGTTATTGTTTGCTAGTAGAAGGTACGAGGTTAGTAAAAATGGAGTGCTACACGAATGAACAACGCAGTCTCATTGTGAAATTGTTTTACCAAAATGGTGAAAGTTTTGCGGCTACCGTTCGCAAATTGCGATCAATTTGGGGTTACAATAATATTCCAAAAGAGTCAAATGTAAAGACATTAATGGATAAATTTGCCAAAACTGGGTCTGTTAGTGATGTAAAGATAACAACGCGCCTTCGATCAGGTCGATCAACCGAAAATGTCGCAGCTATACGTGATGATGTCGTTCAAACTCCATCCACCTCAATTCGATGCCGAGCTCAGCAAATTGGTGCCTTTAAATCCACTATGCAGCGAAATTTGAAGAAAGATTTGCATCTTCATGCATACAAAGTTCAATTGACTCAGGAACTGAAGTCAGCTGACCATGGACAGCGAAGTTCGTTAATTGGGTATTGGAGAAACAACATGAAAATGCTGATTTTGTCGATAAAATCTTCTTCAGTGACGAGGCCCATTTCCATCTTGATGGCTTCGTCAATAGACAGAATTATCGCATTTGGGGTGAGGAAAATCCTCGAGTAATTCACGAGAAGCAAATGCATCCTCAACGTGTCACTATGTGGTGTAGATTTTGGGCTGGAGCAATCACTAGACCTTTTTTTATGAAAGTGAGGCATGTCAAGCGCAAACAGTCAATGGTTTTCGGTGTCGTGAAATGATAATCAGTTTTTTCGTGCCTAGAATTGAAGAAATGAATGTGGAGGGCATGCGGTTTCAACAAGACGGCGCCACATGTCATATAGCCAGGGAAACAATTCAATTGTTGCATCAGTCATTTAAATCTTACGTTCTTGTTGGGACAACCTAATCGTACACTCGTATACGAGCGTGTATTTAATGACATCTTGCAAAGTTTTGATTTGCTCATATATTTTGAACTAAAAATTATGCGCAAACGCACAATCAAAGAGCTACTTCTCAATGAAACAAATAAACCTATAACAAAATTTGCTGTAAATTTTAAGTATAAAATAGACATCGATTAGACATCAGGCATACATCTGAATCAAGCATACAATTAACGATAGCTGGAGCAATTCCTGGATGTGTTTGTAACAAGTTGCAACAGTAAGAATTAAGATCGTTCAATTCAGTTCAATTCAATGATGATAGTCTGCAAATATTGATGTTAGTTTGTTGGATCTGGATGCTGGTAATAGTTTTTTGAACAATGTTTATTAAAGAGTTTATTGCGCGAAAGTCTTGCGTTTTTGTTTTAAATCTGGGGAACATTGGGGTAAATGTATGTAGCAATTAGAGTATATATACTTGAATGTACTAGGGCGGTCCCAAAACTAGCCGATCTGATGTACAGATGATGCCAGTAGTTTGGAAAAAATTATTTTGGTGAAAAGTGGAAACCTTATAAAACATACGAGTATGTTTTAGATTTAAGGCGCCACGTAGTTTAGTATTTTCATTTGATCTCAGTGAATTTGTAGACATGAGAAAAAATTGGCCACCGTTATATATATTGCAATTCAATATTTCCATTTGAACTGTCTCAGCCCCACCAATATTAAAGACGAGCCAGATTCTACTCGGGGGGAGTCTGCTCCTTTATTTACGACTGTGAAATATTGGGTAGCAGAGTTTAAAAGAGGTCGTAAGAGCTGCCAAAATGAACACCGTAGTGGTCGACCAATTGAGGTGTACACGCAAGACACGGTTGATCAAATCCAAAAAATGGTATTGGATGATCGTCGGCTGAAGGTGCGTGAGGTAGCTGAAATGATAGGCATTTCAAAAAGTGCTATACATCGCATATTGACCAAAGATATGAAGCTGAGAAAGCTATGCGTAAGATGGGTGCCGCGCTTGCTTTCAATAGAGCAAGAACAATACAATGCTCCTGTTCACACATTCGCTATTGCGATGACCAAAATTAATGAATTAAAGTTCGAATTGCTTGCACACGCACTTTATTCGCCAGATTTAGCTTCCTGGGATTATTTTTAATTTTCAAACTTGAAAAAATGGCTCGGTGGTAAAAGATTTGCCAACAACAAAGAGGTGGAGTCTACTATTGATGACTATTTTAGGGGAATTAACAGTTCTTACTATAAACAGGTTATAGAAGCTATTGAATATCGCTGAAAAAGGTGGATCGAGCTAAATGAAGATTATGTTGAAAAATAAAGGAAATTTTTGCCAACTATTTTGTGTTTCGTTTGTTAGGTCAGCTAGTTTTGGGACAGTCCTTGTATGTACTTTAGAATTGCATGAATCCAAAAAAGTGCTAAATGTATCAGTCCTCAATTTTCATTCGTTCTTTTCATCCTTTGTTGAAATATGTTAAAAAGGTGAATAAAAATAGAGGATTATGTACGTTATGTTATGTCATTAGATTGCGGATGTCCTTGGATATCATTTGTGTTCATTTTCCAATGACATTTTTCATCCTTTTTCCAAAACTGTGCTGATATGGATATCTACTAGACCATAATATTGTAGCAATATGTTGCAAAAGAGATTCTACTCGAGGTTAGCGAAGACGTGAATCCTTCACCTTTTACTTCCATATGTTGCTTTAGCGTTCTTTAAATTAAGGTGATCTAAAATTTACAAAAATAGCGTAAATTAAGAGAAACTAGTGCAGATGAAAAAATCTTGATCATACAAGGACTAAACCCAGCTTTAATAATATAACAATAGTTTGATAATTTTTTACAATTTTTCGTAATTTAAAAGCAATTTTCAGTGGTATTTGATGGATGCGGGTAACATCAATACCAATTTATATACATTTTTAAGGAATTGACCTTGCTTTGTTATTGGTTATTGAATAATTCCAACAAAATAGATTCCTTTCTGGAAAATAAGATAGTCGACTATTTAGTTAGGAAGGAGAAAATTTTTGACATATCTTATTTGCCTGGCGATGTCGTTACATTGCTCATAACACTGTTAATTGTAATTCAGCGTCTATTCAATTTTGTGCCTCTTCACTTTTTTTAAACTTTTGTACCATTTTGTACTCTCTAGAGTCCTTTTAAAATGGGAAATTAAACAGGGGACGTGGTATGTTGATTTACTACTTAAGCTCTATAATTTCAATAATGTAAGAAAAATTATTTTATAAAATTTTGTGTATTTAATATTAACTTTTGCTACAGCGTAGGGTGCCATAGTAACTAATTGTGGTCTGTGGTATCCTAGTTTCAGTAATAGTCGGCAAATTTTGCGGTAACATTTTCTTAATTTTCATATTTATAGTTTTAATAGGCTGATAAATTGTATAAAATAATCAAGTTATCACAGCTGGCAATGTGATAATAAGTGTATGTATTTTTTTTAATGTTAGTTTTATTATTGAATCTGTCTTTTCGACATTCACAATAATTATTCAAATCTTAAACTAAAGATATTAATGTCGGTACTGCCACCGCAATACTCAGCAATACTCATTTAGCTGCAATATGGTGAACCCACGTGAGACGTCGGTTCCCAAGTTCCTTACTTGGTTCTGCTCTGGTATTGTTGTTCCATTTATTGTAATGGGTGGATAATTTTTCTGTCTTAGCGTAAAGGTTATGTGAACGCTCTTTGCAGCATTAACATTTATTTTCCACTTATGCAGCCAATTTTCCACGTCAATAACGTGGGATTGAAGTTGTTGTGATACTACTTCTGGGTCTTTATGTACGCCTAAAAACGCTGTATCATCCGCAAAAGTGGATGTGTGTGTGAACGGGCCTGTAGGCAAATCAGCAGTGTACAATAAGTAAAGAAATGGTCCGAGTGGGTCCCCTGTGGGACACCAGCTGAAATTCGTTTCATTGAGGAGTAAGTACTTTTTGATCTCACTACAAAAGACCTATTTTCTAAATATGACTTGAGCAATTTGTGTACTTTAGTGGGAAGTAGTGTAGTGAAGTAGTAGAAATTTTATATAATAGTTCATTGTGCCAGCCTTTGTCGAAAGCTTGCGATATGTCGATGAATAGTGCAGAGTAGTATTGCTTACTTTCAAAAGTTGCGCGAATTGAGTTTGTGATTCTATGAACTTGTTCGGTGGTGCTGTGTTGTTTTCTAAACCCAAATTGGTGGTTTGGAATTAGGTTTGTTGAGTCAATAAATGCCTCTAACGACCGCAAAATCAATCTTTCAAATACTTTTGACAGAACGGGTAATAAGCTGATCGGACAATACGATGATACCTGCGTAACATCTTTACCGGGCTTGGGGATCATAATTATTTCAGATTTCATCCGTGATGATGGGAAGTAACCAAACCTTAGCATAGAATTAAAAACAAACATTATAGTTCTCAGTGCGGAATTTGGAAGGTTGATTAGCATAGTGTTGGTGATTTTGTCACAACGGGGAGCTTTTTTTTTGGGTTTAGATCACTGATAACTGCTCTCAGCGCAGGTAAACGAATTTTTATTAGGTCTAAAACGAGTTCATGGACAACAGTTGGCGTTATACGACAGTCAGTTTGGTTTGGTACGAAAACTTTTTCCAAGTGGCTAGCAAACTCTTCAACTTTTTCGCTGGAGTTATTTGCCCATTCTCCATTTTGTAAGCGAATAGGAGTTTCATAAATAGTGGGACATTTGGTTTTTCGGCCAGCCTTCCACAAGCTGTAGTCTGTCTTCTCGGTGGCACCTAAGTTCTGTAAAAAGTTACTCATACTTAACTCTTTTTCTTTTTGAAGGGCCTCCCGCAACATTTTCTGGCATAGTTTTAATTTCGCCTTTAAGACGGGGGAACGAAACTCCTGCCATTGACGTGTATGTATGATACAAATTTCCGGCTACGCCTCCAACACATTGACTAAGAAAACCGCAAATGTTTACAAAGGTTTAGCAACTGATCACATTATCTAGTGGACATCAATGATTTATTCCCATTATATTGCCTAACATGACGTAGGATGTCATTGGATGTGGTAATCTTGTCAAAAGTAGGCAGTTCTCGTCATTATATTGATTTCATTAAAAATCAATGGAACTTGACGAATGTTTACCCAGTTATACGTAATAATATTAACAGATATGTAAATTATGAGACCACATAATCAACTCAAAGCATTGACAAGTTGCAACGAATTAACGGGGCAGTATTTAAATTATGTTTGCAAGGTCATTATAAGGTTTTTGTATCTGTTTCCTAAGTTTGCTAATGCGTTGGAGAAGATTTTTATTTGACATTAAGGTGTTGAGGAAATATGTGATGGATGGAAAAGCTATTAATCAATGCATATGTCTGTTATCATTAGGGGAACCTGAAAGGAAAGATTTACGTTACACCAATAAAAATAATGTTTTTTTTTTATTAGTCATTCACTGCGAAAGGTTATACCATATGGTGATTAATCAAAATATGATCACATGTACCAATTTCGTGATTGTATTAATTTTACTACATGACAATTAATGAAGAGTGCACGCAATTCGGAGGCCTAGTTTTATGTTTTATTTTTTCCCCGATTGTGATTGTGGAGGTGATGTGGCATCACCCCCTATAAAAGCGTCAATATTTTTCACGAGTCTGAAAATATATGTGACGCCTAGCGTCATCGTAATGTAAAATCAACGCTTTGTGATTTACCAATACAGACCTTTCTTTCAGATCTTCCTAAAACTTCAGCAATTGTTGACAACAGGCCTCGGAATTCTTCACAACTTAATTTTTATTATTGCAGTTAAATTTTTGCTGAAGTTTCAGCTCGTCAAGCAATTTTGCTTGAATCAAGATTTCCTTCGGCTGACATTATTGTAAGTAATTTATTTTTTTCTTATACCCAGTAACAATGCGTTTCAAAGAAGGATGATTTGAATAATAATTCGCAGAAGCTTATCCTCCATTTTATTAAATGGATATGTGTGACTCTTTCAGCTGCTTTGCAATTTCTCGAACAGGAACTTGTTGACCCGACTCGAAAGCTGCTTTGATTTTGCACTCATCATCCTAATTAGGCCGAAATTGAAATATTGAGAGGGGAATTTTGTGAAGCAATTTAAAGCGTCTAAACCAAACACATTACAAATATTCAGTTGCGCTTCCGTAACTTTTTTGTGCTTTTCTTAATTAAAAGAGCGCCACATGACGGAAATGCCCCTTTGCGTTTCCGCATTCACAACTCTGTTTAAGGTAAACAAATCTTGTGATATTTCAAATTGAATCTTGAAATATCAGCAGTGTAGTGGTACGATATTTAACCTAATCGGCTGAGTTATAACTTTTGAATATTATAAAAGCACCACTTGTTCGAAAACCAGAAACTGCTTTCTTATGAACCCAATATTTGCGGCGTTTTAAATTTTAGTTAACATTTTCGTAGCATGGAAAATTCTTTAACTTACACTGATGTTACCGGGATTTGGACATACGAGCTACTAGTTGATGCAGCTAAGGTTAAAAATCAATCTTTTTACATCACATCTTCCTTGCTGTCATTTGCCGCAATAAATTTATGTATTTCGCTTTCTGATAGGGGATTTCTTAAAGTATGTAGTGTAGAATGTTATCAAATTTCAACATATGTATAACTTATTGGCCGCTTTTAATAAGAAGTTATTTTATTTATAAGGAATAATACAAAAAAGCCATAATTAGTACAAAAATTTTTGTCAGGTAAATTAACTTCTATACTCGTATGTCTTCAACCATCGCCCGGAGCGACAAACGGGCGTGGTAAATCGCTTGGTTTTGTCCAGAAATGCTTTGAATCATCGCATAATAAAAGAAACGAAATTGTAACTGACTGAAAATAGTCAATAGAACTTTCTGTCTAATGTTCTAAAATCTCAGATTTTTGCTAAATAGGTAAATATAATAGGGGCGTGGAAATGGTTCATTTCATTCAATTTCATTCCATTTTCAATGTTGCTACAAGTCTGTTGTTTACTAAATTATACTGCATTTTTTGCAGTTAAATGAAAGACATATGTCGAGGAACATTTGAGTGAAATTACCTATAGGTATGGGTGAAATTAAATAATGAGTGAATTAAGTAATGGGATATACTAGAAAAATCGCAGTTGTCCGGCTCAATAAAATAAACAAAACTCAAAGTAACTAACTAGAAATTACAGAGACAAGATTGAATTTCTGGAAAGCTGCTAATTTGTATACCAGGAATTGCCAGATAATGCAATCCATTTCCACTCTCAGATATCGCTTTAGCAAGCGCTTAGCTCGAACCAAATTTGGCTGAATTTGGAGCGAAAAAAAACCAAAACACATATTCCCTTGCATCCCATGAATGATATACGCAAGAGCTTCACATATTCAGTCAGCTTACGCACATTATATTTTTAGATTCGCTCAGTGCGAACTACAGTTTAATGATAGTTTGAAAAATATTTGTACGATTTGTCGTCTACTGGACTACTCGCTTATTGCAAGTCGATTAAACGATGTCCGTCTGTCTGGCTAGCAGACACGATAACTGCCGTAAATCTTTATAAAAATTTGTGTTTATTTTTCTCGGATTGTAGCTGATGATTATAAACATCGACCCATCCCATTTGGTATTCTTTCCTCATAGGTTTTATTTCGTAGAAAGCAGCGACCTGAATTTTTATCCATTGTTCTATTACAAAATTGTTAATAAAATCTTAAAAACCCATCGATTGTGTAGCAGACATTTCAAAATTGAAGAAAAATTTCTCTGTAGGATTACGCAGCTGCAATATATGTATTCTTCGTCAGTATAATATAAGCTTTTTCTGTCATATATAACATTGTATGTACAATGAGAAAAAGAAAAAGAAAAAAAAGAATATGAGTGATTTATCTTCCTTGTGTTTCTTTTATGCTAAGTCCTTATTCTGGTAGAAGAAATAAGCTAGGAGTTTCTGCAAAACATCTATAGAAAAAGAAAGTAATGATAATTATGTTTAAGGAGCCAATGCATACAATATCTGCCATTGGTATATACCGGGTTATCTATTTATCGGTTTCAAAAGCAAAGTTAAATAAAAAAAAAAAAATGGATACAACTTAATTTCAGCCACGGAAGGTATGCAAAGCCTATCCCTACAAACTCGATCAATTACAAAAGCATAGAATATCTCCAACCCTGGGCGATAAAAAGAGCTACAGGAAAATCGTGATATTGCAAAACTAAAAATGTATAAAAGGCTGAGTTTTATATTTCTTAGACCAGCCATAAATTTGCTTTATTTGTGAAAAGGCACATTTTCTGTTGTTATGATGCTTCATTAAAATACTTGTTTGGACCTTGCGTACTAAGATGCCCAGGGGTTTTCTATGGGATTAAGGTCTAGTAATCTTTCTAATCAGTTCATGACATTGATTCTTTTATAGGATAACCAGGATTTTGTCTCTGCCAACATGGATTGCTGGGAAATCCAGTCAAAGCCAAAGCACAGATATAATCTGCACTTTTCATTCTTGATGATACAAACTCCAGCTTCAAACATCCAGCTGCAGAAAATGCTGCCTGAACTTTCACAAAATTTCGCTTGGAAAAGAATTTCGGCTCTTTTCTCAAATCATACCAATGACGCCGGAAACCATAATGACCATCTAAATTCCATTTCTTTTTCAAACGAAAAAATTGCCTACAATTTTTATGTTTACAATGAAAAGAAATCGGTTAATAATTTTGTGTGGCTTACGGATGACCATTGTGTGTTCATGTTGTTACGCCCAAAATCCATACAGGCAAGTTTGTGTTAAGCTTTTAAAGCTAGAATGCATTTCATTCGTTCATTTCTTATAAAATTTTAACTCGTTAATGTCCGCAAAACGATGGTGCGACTCACAGTTTTGTCCACAACAGCAAGTCGCGTAAACTTTTCGATGAGCTGCCTGCACTTTTCGTAATTTGTCGCTCATTGTGGTTAGAAAGTATCAGGATCTCATAAAAATTTTGCATGAAACTATGGCTCCTGTCCAGTTTACGCCCCATTTCTATTGCACTGCATCCTTCATCCTTGTAGGCGATTATTTTACCTATTTCGTATTCTGTCCAACTTTTTGCTCTTACTGAATTTTACAACTTCTTGACAATAATAATAATGATCTTATTGCTTGCACCTTTAAAAACTCCTTAATTGAACTTGGCATTATAATTGTGAAACACCCTAAAAACAGAATTATCGAAAAAACAAAAGTACCGTTATCTGCACAAATCCCAAAGTTTGTGTGCATGGTTGTTTCGTCCAAACAAGTATTTCGATAGAAAATTATAACAACAAAAAAGTACGGTTACACAAATAAAGCAAATTTATGGGTGGCCTTATAAATATGAAACACACCTTACCACAGATACGACGGATGTCGAACAAACAAATCTGTTGAGTCATCAGCAAGTTTCTTGAAAACATGATAAAGATGACACTGAGGGGCTTAAAGTTTATATAAAATACACTGTAGTTGTAAGTAGGTTAAGCTAAAAATTAAGCAAAGGTAAGAAACAAATTTGTCTATACAAGGACTGAATTGACGACCTCAACCAAAATGGGCAGTTTTCACATTTTTTTTCAACAATTTTACCATTTTTATGTTCAGTAGAAGCGATATACATAATTTTTATGTAATTTGTATTTGAAAATATACATAATTTTTAAGGGA
>JAHXMU010000055.1:268089-287158 GCA_019455685.1 Philornis downsi | reverse complement strand
ATTTGGTCAACAACAAAAAAATGCAAGTAAATTCGCTTTCAATTTGAGCCAAGCTTTATGCCAATAACCAAGAAAACTAAAGAGCAATGAAAACCGAACTGATTGCAATTTTTAATAAACATTGAAACAAAAGCTTTTGGTATAAGAGACGAATAAGAAACTATAAGAAAATTATACAAATAATGGCGGCCTTTGGGAAATACATGTAGTTTTGGTATATATGTATGTATGTAGATTTTGATTTGGTGTTGTTGTGCATAGAGAGGCTTGAAGGTATTGAGGAGGAAAGAGATTGGGATTTGTACAAAAGTTATTATAAAATGAACTTTAGCTTTAAAGGCAAACTTTGTGAGTATTTTAAGACATTTGAGAGTACTGGAAGTGAGTGCGGGTAGTAAAAAAACTTCTTGAGATAGGTGGTGGTTGTAAAGGTAGTGTTGATGTGCTGAGACTGCGTTATAATCGTGGCAAATCTTTACGTTATACAAAGCCCAGCTCAGCTAAGTATCTTAACGAATTTGTACAACGAAATATAGAAGAAAACCAGAGCAAAACAACAAGCTATTGTGCATACTCGAATACTATGCTAACAAAATGAAATAACATTTCATGAAGACTGAAAAAGAAACAGCCACTAAAGAAGAAGAAGAAGAAAAAAAACTGCTATGGTATGTTATGGCCTGGGATTGCGGTTGTCTTCTAGAGTGCGACTTGGTTGGCTGGAGTAGAGGTTGTTGGCTATAGCAAAACCAGCCATAACTTTAGTGTGAGCCGATAACTTTAGGCAAACGGCCACAAAGATACGAGTAACCGTGATAACAAAAGATCGAAGAAAAAAAAAAAAATAAACGTTAAGAGAGGAGAACAACATACCGAGACCGTGGATGTTAAAGTAAAAGAATTATATGGGATTTGATAACTATTTTAAGCTATAAAACTTGACAGATTAAATGGTTTGTGAAATTTGTTTGCTATGGCAACGAATAATAAAGGAAACTTTGCAAATTCCTAAGGGAATGTGAATAATTAAATTAAAAAAAAAATCTAATAAAAAAAAGAGATATATAAAAATTAAATAACTGGAAGTAATGAAACGAAGGCAAAGAAAAATACAAAGATTAACAAATAACAAAAATTAGTGGATAATTCCTAATGTTGTTGATGAAATTTGCTAAAATTGACTTAAATTAAGCCGTTTGTAAAACGCTGCTGAAGTAACTGTAATTTGTTTCACTCCTGACTTGGAAGAGTTGTCGTTTCGCTTTTCATAACAACTCAATTATCGCCTTTATAATACAACAATTTCAATTAACCAGAACAACAACAACAACAACAACAAGTCTGGTTAAATCAATTTTCGCTCACATGTGAATCACTTGAGATATCTCTTTGAGGCTGCAGCTGTCTGTGTTTTGTTTTTTTTCTTTATTTTTTTTGCAATTAATTTATATATTATACTTTGTCTACTGCCAGAGTATGGGGTTTTGTTAAAATATCTCTAAATAATGCAGCTGATGCTGCAATAATAAACTACAACAACCTTTAACTGAGCGCTGTGGTTTCCGTTTATAACCGAGTTCGTTGTATCTTTTTTTTTCTTTTTTTTTTGAGTGCAAATCTTTGACTGAGCTGTTGTTAAAAAGAAACAAATTTTGTGTTATTTTTTTCGTTGTTAAAAAAAATCTGTGATTTTTACTTAACGTTCGCGTTTTTTTTCCTTCTCGCCGCTGCTGTCGATGATCTTGTAAATCCAACGCACACATTCCCTCGCACACGCTCACAAGAATCACAAACGATACGTCGTCGATCCCCAGAAGAATACAAACCGCAACAACAACAACAACAACAACAACAACAACATCAATATCAACAAAGGCTGAAAACAGATTGACAAAAAAGTAAAATAAAAGTAAATGGCAAAGAAAGAAAGAAAAAAGTAACATCGCAAAAAACAAATTTCGTTTTCATTTTGTAAACGCTTTTATATAATTGCATTCTGCATGGAACGCGCTTAATCGTTCGAGTGTTCTTAACTCGACTTGAAGTTAAAACCGCGCTCAGCGGTTGAACCCCAACAGCTCTCCCTCAAATACCCAAAAGAAATTCTATAAAAGTTGGAAAAAAAATTCAGTGAAAAACTGCCCTTCAATTAAATGCACAGAAAAAATTGTACGAAAATTTAAGAAAAATTCCAAAAGGCAAAGTCTAAAGCAATTGAAAAATTGTAATAAAATTGAAAGAAAAAAGTATATTTTTTGTTAAAAAAAAAAGAATTAAACACCTCCGTAAGTGTTGATAGATTTCTTGTGTGTGCAAAAGCAAAAAAAAAGCGATAGAAATTGTAATCTGAAAAAGTTAAACAAAAGTGTTGAAAATTTCCCAAAATTAAGTGCAAGTGTGGAAACGAAAATTTAACATTACCCTTCACCTCGCCCTCCACCAGACAAAAAGTTACTTGTGGATATCTCTCTTCAGGCGCAAACAATAGCAAGCGATACTAACAACAACAGAGAAGTAATTACTATTAGTTTTTATGTTTAACATTTACTATTACCAGCTACGAATGTATGAATGTCTTTCGGTAACCTACAAATACAGGGTGGCCCAAAATGACCGAAGTGGTGTGAATTGCTTATAACTTTTTATTTAAGACATATTTTTGTAATTTTTTTTTTTTAAATACAGTACATTTATGGGGAATATTTTTAGATTAGTTATTAAAAATGATATCCCGCAAGTGGTGGCCATTTTCTGCTTCGCACAAATGTGATCTTTCCAACACATTTTCCATAACCTTTCGCAAAATTTCCGGTGTTATTTTCTTAATTTCGTCTCGAATATTGGATTTTAATTCGTCAATAGTCCTGGGCTTATTAACATAAACTTTCCCTTTTAAATAACCCCAAAGGAAAAAGTCTGGAGCGGTTAAATCCGGGGAACGCGGAGGCCAATTAAAATTGCTTGTACGCGAAATTATGCTTTCACCAAATATGTCGCGTAAAAGAGCCATTGTGGCCCTCGCAGTGTGCCCTGTGGCTCCATCCTGTTGGAACCATATTTGCGGATGTTTTTCCACGGCTGGCCTTACAAAATTTTCCAACATGGCCCGATATCGATCAGCATTGATGGAAATAGCAACACCTCGTTCATTTTCAAAAAAATATGGGCCAATGATCCTTTCTGAAGAAACACCGCACCAAACAGTACACTTAACTGGGTGTAATTGTAGTTGATGAAGTACTCTCGGGTTTTCCGTAGCCCATATCCTACAGTTTTGCTTGTTAACGAACCCATTTAATTGGAAAAGGGCTTCGCCACTCATAACTAAGTTATGAATAAAATTAGGAATCTCTTGTGCTTTTTGCTGGAAATAAATTGCATAGTCAAGTCGTTGCTGGTAATCTGTCGGTTTCAATTCTTGGACAATTTGAATTTTGTATGGAAACATTCTTATGCACGCTGAGTCACCACAATGGACCGTTGATTTACAAAGTAAATTTCAACGATTTGGGCACGTTGTTCAGTTGTGTATTGCTTCATTATAAATTCTCCAAGTCTTCTTTACAAAATACTAAAAAGAAAAGAAAAAAAAAAAATTATAATGAAAAAGTTATAAGGAGTTCACACCACTTCGTTCATTCTGGGCCACCCTGTATTTAACTTAAACTCGTATTGCATAATGCAACGAAAATTTTATAAATAGTTTAAATTTCTTAAAAGACATTTCTTTCGAGACATTTCTTTTTATGCTTTACGGATTTTTGTATTCATCTTTTATTTCATTTTATTAGTTTTTTTTGGATGGTGTTGTAAATAATTTTCTTCGCCCTTCTATCAGTAAGGCGTCTCAGAGAAATGTTGTTAATTTACCTTTGTTTCGTTTTTTTTTTGACACTTGGGAAGGTTTTTTGCTATTATTATATACTTATATTTTAGATTTCTGGTTGGAGTTAAGAAAAATGTGGTTTTTTGTTTCTTCTTATTTTACTTAAGCAGAAATTTGGAATAGTCCTTACCATTTCCTATTACTTGGTTGGGTAATTCGTTGTCGCAACTTGTTTAGAAAGTGTAGCTTAATTTATGTGTTCGGCAAGTTTAAAATATTCTCAGTTTTATTCCATGATCTACATTTTAACAGCTCTGCCAAAGTTCGAGAGCATTGTTGATTGGGAATCTAAACTATATTTTGCTCTGTCACCTCTAGTTCGTTTTCGATTTTATGCATAATACAGGCTGTAACCTGAGGACATCACATAAATATATTTCCTTTTTTAAACTTTGATCAAATACAACTTCTCAGTAAAAAAAAAAAACGTTCCAAACGTCAGCAATTTTGACAAAGTTAAACAGCAATACTGATTCAGAATCTAAGTTATGTTTTGCTCTATCGTCTTCAGTTCAATTTCGACTTCATGCATAATACTTGCTGAGCTCCACAACATCATATACTCGTATATATCCGCCCTTTTGTACGTTATTGGTATGAAACCTTTCAGGAAAAAATTGTTTTCTATTTGGAACCGATTACCAAATCAAGCATTTTCATCAAATATCTTGTATACTTGATTACAAAACTGCTAATTTTTACAAGGAATAAGACGCAAAATAAGTAAATCTTTCATATATGAAAAAGAAAGAAATATTTCGTTATATTATATCCATTTTTAGATTATATAAATTAAGTAGATTAGTTAGAAGAAATTTACATATTAACGGATTACAATACAAAGGGTGCTAATGGGTGATGCAAGCCTTTCTACAGTAATCACTATCAAAATTAAATACTAGCTTTTTTCTGTTATGAAAACCTGGTTATGTAATCACAATTTAGAAAAGTTTCATTGGAATTCAATGTATAGTTTAGGAGTTTATATAAAGAACATTTTGCAATTTTCATAAATTGTTTGTAAATTTTACTGGCCACGAAAAGCTAAACAACAATAAAATTATAATATATGTTTGTTCTCAAATTACTTCGATAACCCTGCATCCTAATTTATGCCTGTTTATTGTAACGATACTGTCATTTAAGTTCTAGACTGTTTATTCCAATCAGCATTGTTGATTCTGTGGCTTTTACATATCAAAATTATATATAGATTTGATTCTGATACAAATTTTCCAAATTAATTTCGTGTCGTTGATAACCTCGGGCAAAATCGACATAATTTCATTTTGAGGATTTCAGAATTGCTTTTGGATTATCATGTTCAAAAAATACTTCAAATACATATAAGTTCTAGACTGTTTATTCCAATCGCTACTTATCAAAATTATATATAGATTTGATTCGGATACAAATTTTCCAAATCAATTTCGTGTCGTTGATAGCCTCAGGTAAAATCGACATAATTTCATTTTGAGGATTTCAGAATTGCTTTTAGATTATCAAGTCCAAAAAATACTTCAAATACATTTAAGTTCTACACTGTTTATTCCAATCGCCACTTATCGAAATTATATATAGATTTGATTCGGATACAAATTTTCCAAATCAATTTCGTGTCGTTGATAATCTTTGGCAAAATCGACATAACGATGTTTTGAGGATTTCAGAATTGTGTTTGGATTATCATGTCCAAAAAATACTTCAAATACATTTAAGTTCTAGATTGTTTATTCCAATTGACCCTGTTAATGCTGTCGTCTTTATATGTCAAAACTATACATAGTTATTTACTAAATTAATTTCGTGTCAGGGAAAATCGACATAATTTCGTTTTGAGGGTTTCAGAGTTGCTTTTGTATTATCATATGCGAAATATACTACTATATGTAGTTTGTCGAAAGAATGAGTACTGCTTACGATCATTCACAATGTGCAGTTTTCTGCACTCTGTTTAGAAATATTGTGTGAACTATGAATTTAACATACTGAATTTAATATTTTACGAACCCATTAACATGATAAAAGGTGTGTATAGTAAGGTAAAGGGTGTCTCAACAGAACGCAAGATTTAAATTTTAAATAAAACACAGATATTTAAAAAAATCGTGAAACTTTATTATATCGTAAAGAAGACAGAATGAGGTTATGTATGAAATAACAGATTGGGAGATGGCCGCCGCGGCTTTGCTGGCACACACGCGATCTTTTAATGAAGTTTTCAATGACCGTTTTGCATAAATGCTGCGGTATTTCATTAATGCAGCGTCCAATTTCCTCTTAAAAGACTTTAGTCGTCGTCGGCTTATTCGCGTAAACCATCGACTTCAAAAAACCCCAAAGAAAAAAGTCTAATGGTGTTAAATCGTACGATCTACGCGACCAATTCTGGTCTCCAAAACGCGGAATAACACGACGGTCAAATGACTGATGCAGCAATTGAATTGTTTCTCTGGCTGTGTGACATGAGGCGTCGTCTTGTTGAAACCACATGCCCTCCACATTCATTTCTTCAATTCTAGGCACGAAAAAACTGGTTATTATTTCACGATATCGAACACCATTGACTGTTTGCGCTTGACATGCCTCATTTTCATAAAAAAAGGTCCAATGATTCGTCCAGCCCAAAATTCACACCACACAGTGACACGTTGAGGATGCATTTGCTTCTCGTGAATCGCTCGAGGATTTTCCTCACCCCAAATGCCACAATTCTGCTTATTGACGAAGCCATCAAGATGGTAATGGGCCTCGTCACTAAAGACGATTTTATCTTCAAAATCAACATTTTCATGTTGTCTCTCCAATACCCAATTAACGAACTCCCTTTGCTGTCCATGGTCAGCTGGCTTCAGTTCCTGAGTCAGTTGAACTTTATATGCATGAAGATGCGAATCTTTTGTCAAATTTCGCTGCATAGTGGGTTTTTAGGCACCAATTTGCTGAGCTCGGTGTCGAATTAAGGTGGATGGAGTTTGAGCGATATCATCACGTATAGCTGCGACATTTTCGGTCGATCGACCTGGTCTTTGCATCACTAACAGATCTAGTTTTGACAAATTTATCCATTAATCTCTTCACAGTTGACTCTTTTGGAGCATTATTGTGACCCCAAACTGACCACAATTTGCGAACTGTAGCCGCAAAACTTTCACCATTTTGGTAAAACAATTTCACAATGAGAATGCGTTGTTCATTCGTGTAGCGCTCCATTTTTACTAACCTCGTACCTTCTACTAGCAAACAATAACAATTGTTCAAATGTCAAACAATGACACTTCGAATGGCGCCAAATTTAAATCTTGCGTTCTTGTTGGGACACCCAATATATGATATATATGTATTATATAATAATACATATACATAAATTTAAAATTTGGTTTCCAAATTAAGGTGGCCCTCCGGTATAGTTACGTAATGCAGTTTTACAAATGTCATTACAGTATATCTGGAAAGCTATAGGTAATATATTGAAGCTGTTAACATTATTAATATCAGCCTTAAATATCTGCAATACATTTTGCTCCCATTCCAAAAACATTATTCACAGCTACACCTTTTCGAAATTGATAAAAGTAAAATTTTTTTTGAGATACTCTGGAACTTATCTCAAAAACTGAAGTCAATAAAGAAAACCTACGTCTGTGGGTTCAAGATTAAGGTGGCCAAGATTAAATCTTAAGTACAGAATCCTATTATTAAATTTCATTATATTAAACATCAAATTCTAAGAGCGAACAGCTGAACCAAAAAAAAAAAAAAAAAAAAAAAAACTCAGAGTTATGAAAAAATACTGAAATACGCTACTTTTTCCAAAGGTGGTTTCAGTCTTACATGTACAGGTTTTTCATACTTGGCTGTTTTTGCTCTGTTTCCTGTCTGTGGTTTTAAGAAATTCTCAATTACATTTTAGCCTTCTGCCTTAAGTGAACTAAGCGAATGAAGGAACTGTTATTTTAGGTATGTTAAAGAGCTTTTTTTATCTGAACACATGAACATTTTGGTTTTAGTATGAGAATATGCCATGAATGCCATCTTTTTACTTCATCTTCAGAGAGAGAGAGGGAGAGAGAGAGGGAAAGAGAGGAGAATTTACGTGCAAATTTTGGTTCGAAACGGACCAATGGCGTATGGTTTTACTCAAAGTGGTACTATTTTGAAAGTTATATAAGTAGTATGTAGGCTAATGTAAATATTACTGAATGTCCAAGGACAGATTATAATAAATACAAAATTAAAAAAAAAAATTTGAAGGGCTATAAATTAAGTGCTGGTTTACAAATTTTTCTATTGCAAAAACTTTTTACAGTGAGGAAAATAACAATTCAACTCATTGGATGGCAGGAAAGACCTGTAATATTATAGGCCAAATATTAAAATATCCTTTCTTATTGAACGTGAGTTGTCCTTATGTACGATTGATTTATGGTACACTTTCGTTTATAGGGAGTTCCTCATGGCAAAGGAAATTTGCGAACAAAAATGTAGATCAATCGTGCGTAAGAAAAACTATTGCATTGATTTCTTGTAAAGTTGTGTTTAGTAATATTTAGTAGGTATAACTACTTTTACTTAATAACACTTAGTTATACCTATTGCAGGCTGTGTTTTGAAGCCATTTAAAATTTAAAAATATTTTGTCTACATCATTGTTAAATTTTCTCTGCAAGTATTTAATAGTGCGCATTTTGATGCTGAAAACTCTGCGTTAGATAACAAAAATATTATTTACAATCTCATTAAAATGTTTTTCTTTCTAAAATGTTCTTCTACTGTATGAAATAAAAAATAATATTATGGCGACTTCTTGTAAGGCCCTTGTGGCTTTTTTATATAGTTAATTTAGCTATGCATAAAGGGATTGGGGACTTTGAATTGAAGACTTTTCGTTTTCCAAAATGTTTCATTAAAATCATTAGTTAAATTTTCTTAACTAATACTTAAATTTTAAATTTTTAAAATGCAATTTTTTTTCCTCTCTAAAATGATCTTCTATTATATGAAATAAAAAATAATATTACGGCGACTTCTTGTAAGGCGTTTGTGGCTTTTTTATGTAGTCAATTTAGCTATGCATAAAGAGATTGGCGACTTCGAATTGAAGGCATTTCGTTTTCCAAAATGTTTCATTAAAATCATTAGTTAAATTTTCTCCACAATGAACACTTATTGAGGGTTAATAGTATGCAATTTAGTGCCAAATACTATGCGTTATTTACGGTTTTAATAAAATGGTTTTTCACTTATTATTTTAAACTTTATTTTGTTTTCATTTATCAATATCTTTAAAGGTTTTCAATAAACTTAAAAACACCCTGTAACCCCCATTTTAAAAGCAACCCCTATTTCATCTACCATCCACTTTATCCGAAATGCTCCACAACGTTTTGGGTGTTGCAAATTGCAAAAGCTCAAGCAAATATCAA
The DNA here is from genome assembly GCA_019455685.1 of Philornis downsi. Taxonomy (NCBI): domain Eukaryota; kingdom Metazoa; phylum Arthropoda; class Insecta; order Diptera; family Muscidae; genus Philornis; species Philornis downsi. Next base: position 277,846 of record JAHXMU010000055.1, on the reverse strand, counting down.
ATTGTGTTTATTGCACTTTATAGCGTAATTACACAAACTCTAAAACTGGTAAAGCTTTATATCAAAAGTTGTTGAGAAAAATAAGAAAAACAAACAAACAAATGCAACAAGTTAAGAGATATTACAAAATCTTATACAGATAGATATAAGAAAAAAAAAAAAAAAAAAAACGATAAAAAAAAAGGAACAAAAAAAAAAAAAAAACGCAAACCCCAGACATTCAGACGGACGAATAGATAAACCGACGGACAGACAAGCTTGGTTTAGTAAGAAAAACTCAGTAAAAACACCCAGAAAAACGTGTAAAATCATGGCAGAGGAAAACAGCGAAAATAATTTTCCTTGTGTTATATGTGGTGTGCGTGCGTGTGTATGTGTGTGTGTGTGTGGTCGGGTAAAGACAATTTCGTTGGGAGCAAAACAAAAGTGTCTTAAGGAAAGTGTTAAATGAAACAAATTTAAGAAAATGTGAAAACAGCTGCTGCAGTATGGACAAGTTTCAAATATTTCAATGTAAAACAAAGATTTTTAATAATACCTTAGATGAAATAGCAACTGCAAATTGAGCAAAATAATTTTAGTAAACTATTTTGTTTCAATATCACTTAAATGATTCCACGTCACAATGATTCCAAGATCATTTAAATGTTATTGGAACTGAACAATGCTGCAAAATTATATTACACCAAAGATCGTTAAATATATACAAAAACGAACAAATGAAGAATCATTAATAATGTTTACAAATATCGAATACAGTCAAGTGTTAAAAAACTGACCAAAAATTGTCATATTCTACCATTCATCCACTATCCCTTATCCTACAGTAGATTGCAAAATTTTTTATTAATTTTCTTCGCATTTTTTGGTGCGTATTAATATCGTTGATAGTTTTTTTCCCTTTTCAATAAAAATTGCTTGAAAAATTAAGACAGAACCATCTTTAATCTTTAATTTTAAATTAGACATTTACCATTTTGAAAATATAACATTTATAAACTGTAAAAATGTTCATTTTTATAAAACTTCCATTATGGGATTCGTTCACATCAATTGTTATGTTTCTCTCTTGTAAAAGAAAATTTCAAAAAAAAAAAAAAAAAAAAAATAAAAAAAATTTTACGGTTTCTTCTTCATCTTCTTATGTGGCGACTAGAAAAGACCTCCTTATATATTATACGCCGCCCGTAGAAAATAATTCCAAGAGCTACGAGCTTCTGCGCTTCTCCTCCAAATCATTACACCAAGCTTCGATAGTATTTCTAAAACCTTGTCCTTCCAACGGCTTTTTGGTCGCCCTCTTCTGCGCCGTCCATCGACTTCGTTGTCGAAAACTTTCCGTGCCGGAGCATTTGGGTCCATCCACACAACATGATCCAGCCAACACAATCGCTGTATATTAATGTGTTTGACCACGTCGATGTCGGCATATAGTTCATACAGCTCATTATTCATGCCACGCTGATACTCTCCGTCAACTATGATGAGTCCATATATTTTCCGAAGTATTTTCCACTCGAAAACTGCCAGTACTGATTCATCTGCTTGCGTCATAACCCAGAATTCTGCGCCATATAACAAGACGCGTAGAACCAACATCTGGTACAGTCGGATTTTTGTTTGTCGAGAGAGAGGGCTTTATAATTGAACCGCTTGCTTAGGTCGTAGTAACATCTGTTAGCAGGCAATACTCTCCTCTTTATATCCATGCAGAAATTATTCGTTTTGTTTACAGCGGAATCGAGGTAGATGAATTCTTCCATCACTTCGAAATTATCGTTGTCAAAATTCACACAGCGTCCGGTATAGGTTTGAATATTCTTTCGACGGCACCTTTACAGTCGCAGTCACCATATCGAGTCCATACCGGCTTTCTTATATTCCTTCTATCTTCTGCGATCAAATCTTTATGGTTTTTGTAGAATTTACCATTTTCCATAGTAGTAATCATCGGACCAATGAGCGAATACGCGCCGTGTAAGACATTCTTCAAATGAAAACAAATATCATATTATATTATAATATTTCTTGAGCTTAAGTAACCAAAATATTGTTGGTCTGGTAGAAGCTGAATGTACTCCCAAATTTTCCATTAAATAATGTTTTTTGTTTTTGAAGTGTACCGGAAATCATATGTGATAGAATAAGTTTTTTACGAAATTATCATAGAATCTTTGAAAATCTCTTTCATTCGTATAGGGGCTATTTTAACATGGACCAATATAGCTGACACATTTATATCACACTAGCCGACCCGGTAAACGCTTCGTTTGCCTTCAAATTTTATTTTTATTGGAAATGTTTCAATGTTAAACAAAATTCTGTTTAAATATCGTTAGCAGGAGCAGAAATAATTGATTTTTAATTTGTGGTTTGTATAGGAGGTACCACTCCCCATTGTCCAATCCCGCCCATATTTGCAGTAGCACTTAAGATATGTACACCAAACCGATGTACCAAATTTTGTTCAAATACCGTAAACAGGAGCAGAAATATTGGATATTTAATTTATGGTTTGTATGGGAGGTACCACGCCCCATTGTCCAATCCCGCCCATATTTGCAGTAGCACTTAAGATATGTACACCAAACCTACGCACCAAATTTTGTTCAAATACCGTAAGCGGGAGCAGAAATAATTGATTTTTAATTTTTTGTTTGTATGGGAGGTACCACGCCCCTGTGTCCAATTGGACCGAATTGTAAATCTAAACCATCCCGGGCACCACCCAGACGCATATACAAAAATTTATGCAAAGCGGTCCAGCCGTTTAGCAGGAGTTCAGTGACAACGCCCGTACAGTAGAATTATATATATAAAGAAGATATACCAAATATATTTGAAATGAAGATTACGGCTTTTGGAAACGATGTAAACAAGCTCGGCAGAGTCATTTTATTAGATATTTTAATTAAACATGATATTGGGTATCTTTAATAAGGATCATCCCTGATCGAATTAAATCGTGGTTGAATTGTTTTGAACACTTTCTTGAGCAGCAGTAATGTTTTCAGCCGATCTTGCAGTACGTTGTGGTCCATGCTAGGCCCTATCAGCTACAGACTCTCTTTCTTCGAAATCATTCACTACACGACAAATAGCGCGTCTTCACGTAACTTTCTCATCGTCACAGCAATCGATGACTGATTTTGTTAAAATGTTCGTTCGTTTGCATAGAGCACATACGAAAACATGTACCTACGTGGTCACTTCCAAGAGAATTGGATTATTATATATGGAATTATATTTGTATCGTCAACATCAATGTTTTGAAAAGTGATTTTACTTGGCTTTAGATGACCCAGTACACCATGTAGTACTATATCGAAACATGAGCTAAATAACCAAATTCCAAAAATCTTGGTTTGTTTTGAAAGGGGTAAATCTGCATGAGCGCTTTAAGCGATTAAAACAAAGTATATGTGCAAAAATTCTTGAAACTGCAATCAAACAGGTGTCTTATACATTCAATCATAATTGTCTTGAATGACCAATTCTTATGATGTCTACATCAAAACATGGATTAATATTGGCTATTTTCAATGGCGTTTGTCATTGTAATACTGAAAAATTAATGTGTAAACTTTTTTTAAAATCCATTTATAATTGTATTTATAAAAGTAAACAGATAGGCAAGAAGGTTGAGAGATTGTAGGATGGATATCGTTACATTAGATCAGAAAGTGATGAATGTTGCCTTGGTCTAACCTTTATATATATGAATGTATAAAGCAGCTCTATAAAAATCACCTATCCCATAAACAGTTTAGGGTGCAAAGAATGAAAAAGAATAAGAATAATTTGTTTTCTCCTAAACAATAAAACAATACGTTTTTTCTATTCTCTAAACATCGTTTAGATTTTATATTATATATATTTATATATTTATATAGAGATTTATAGTATTGATGACAAATGCCGAGAACGGTATTCTTACATCCATTTCCACAAAATGTAAATTCGGGTTTATTGTTAACGTGAAGTGAAGCAGGTTTGTTTCATCCATGTTTTTAGGGCAGTTGTGTAAAGTTGTGTAAACAATTATGTGAATTAAAAAATATGACAATTTATTGGAAAATTTTTTGACACACATCAGAGAGTAACCTTTCCCAAACATTTACAATTTTTATACAATCGAAGGAGGTCAGAAAAATATTGATTTTTAATATTGAACTACTTGAGTGTTTCTAAAGGGATTGAACATGTCTTTAAACTTTGCTCGACATAAAAAGAGAGATAAAAAGTTAACATTAAAGTTTAAGATTATAATTAATTATATGAAGAAAAACAAACGTATAAAACGTATAACATATAAACGTATAAAAACAATTTGAAATTACTACAAAGGATATCATAGAATATTGAGCCACAACTTCCATACTAAATATGCCTTCAGTTCGAACAACTGATCAACGAAAAAAATTAAAAAATGTCATAGAAGCTGATACAGAACTAAAGAAATTGCAAAGAAAATGGGACCAAAAAGTGCAAAAAATGCAAATATCAGATACTGGAACACTAAGATAAGCAAAATAACGTTGTTGAATCGCGTTGACAAGTTAATCGTTTACCAATTGATTTCCCATAGTTGGGTCATCATTCGACATACATATTTCTATGAAGTCCGCCTTCAAACAAGGCAAAAAAGGTGCTATTGGCAGCGCTATCAACTGACACATATATTCTCTAGATAAATTTCATTTGCATATTTTGAAAACTAATGCCAGTTTCTTGAAAATACTTTAGTAATATTTCAAATATAATCGCTATTTTTTGAGGATTAATAAACATTGTTATAGAGTTTTCAGTCCATTCACCAATCACTACAAACCAATTTTATAGGATTTCGAGTACTTTAGACTCCATTTTCCTACTAAGAATAAAAACAATTCTGTTATGCGTGGTAATTGAAGATTTGTTATAGCTGAGAAAAAGAAAATAAAAAAGATGTGATTGTCGCAATGCAAAATATTGTGTTAGTTTCTGGACTTCTATTACTATCATTGGCGTCACCAAATGGCACGCTTATGATATATCTTGTTACATTCTAAAACCTATTGCTAACTTTGGCTAATATTAATTAGTTATAAATGTTCTTCTTTCGAAATATTCTCATGAAGTTTTGCAATGAAATTCTGCACAGTATTTTTAGACCGTCCGCCTATAAGATAGGAATTTTTGTCACTCCTTTTGTAAGAAGTAGAGGTATTCATCGTTGTAGGTATTCGAACTACAATATAAATATTCATGACCTTCATAGAAATTTGAGTCGAATTGGGCGTTTTTCTAGTAGCAACAAATTGAGATTGTTCTGGTAGTAGAAATCTAAGTATTTATGTAAACGTTTATCAAAATGTACCTGAAATACTTGTTCGTTAATAAATAATGGTAGCAGTACTAATTAATTCTTAAGTGGAGGACACATTTTCAGTTAATACTAACCAACATGTTCAGTGATAGTATTAGCGTTGATATTTGCCTAAAGACACATCAATTCACATTGACCAAATAATAAATCTTTCAAACTTATTTACTAAGCTGGCAACGATAAATAGATGTTGCATAATGAAGATGCTCATGAACATTTTCCCAATAATTGGTACTCTGTAAACGAATGTTCTGAATTTATTATATCAATAGTTGTTGCAGTTGTTTTTTTTCTATAAAACATTTATATGCTAAAATTGCAAAACAAATGGGATATGGTTGAGATTCAATATATATATTGTTTTCTAAATAGCGATATTTTTGTTTCGTTAATGATATCCTTTTTTATGTTAAAAACTATTACTTTCATAATGTATTTCATTGCTGCTGAAAATCAAGTCTGAAATATTCCATCTCACTTTTCATTTGAAACTGTTGTCTTCGCTTGTTACTTTTCAAGAATTTGCATAAAATTGTATTAAAAATCTGCTTTCTAAGTCTATCTGTAAGACTTGAGTGGCAGTACAAATTGTTCATAATCATAAAGCTCTACCACCAGCTGCGTTGCTTTAACTTCCCACCTCTTTGCATATGTTTTATATGTCCGTCTGTCAATCCATCTATCTGGTCATTTATTAACCTGGTTGTCAGTTTTTCTTCCGCAACTTTACGGAAAAAATGTTAAAGAAAAATCCTTGAAAATTTCAACGCAAATATACGATCATTTATTTATATTTTTTTTTTTTTGTAATATTTCAAAATTATTTTCCTCAAAAAAATAAACAAGAAATCGGAAAACTGTAACACAACCTACAAAAAGTAGAAAAAGCGTTAAAACTTTGGCAGATAGTCGACACAGACGAACGAACGGAACGATGAACGACAAGCAACCGTCATTTGCTAACAGCAACAAGTTTTTCATTTTCAACTCTTGCAGCAGCAGCAGAGACAGCTCAAAAAAAAAAAAGTCATCATAAAATGCCATTACGTAAGCCTCTTTTGCATTTTGGCTAACATTTGAGATTTGTGTGTATCTCAAACTGAAGACTGCGGGCTGGAAACTTTGTCTCAGCCACAGTCATGCAGCGTGTGTGCAAGATTTTTGTGTGTGGCATAACTACAAACAGCGAGCAATGAACGGTCGAGCCAGCCAGCCAACTAAAAAAGATTCATTGTCCGTCCGATTGTCTGGCATCAAACCCTCTTTGCCCTTTTTATATGTTCATCACACGAAACGCTGAAAATTATAATATCCATAGCATCATCAACAGCAACCGAAAATAATTCATAGATTTAAAAAAGTGCAAAATTTTAGCATACAATTGTGTTTTTTTTGGGGGGGGGTTTCTTCAGATTCAATTGTCTGCCATATGAATATTTGCAGTTGGGCTTGTAGGAACTTGTACCTTGAATTGTTAATATTTTTGTTTTTCGCATTTTTATTATTGCTTCACATCATTGTTCGTTTATAAATCAAAGGGAGAGGCTAGATTTTAGATTTTGACTTACAAATAAGATGGAGATGTAAGGGAAAACTATGTTGGAGAATGTCATAAAGGCGAATATACATATAATCTATGGAAAGGAAAAGAAAAATGGGAACATCAGGTTTCAAAAATCGCAAAAGAACACTAAAATGGTTATATTGGGATTGTTTCCGTATCAATCTTGACAAATTTTCTATTTGATTCCCCAAATTTAAACCACCATTTCAAATAGTTTTTTTTTTAATTTTGTCTTCAAAAATATGACTCCAATATGACTCCTTTTGTTAATAATAAGAACCCAAACAAAGCTCAGAAATTTTCGGCAAAATATTTAAGGGCCGGTAACTGCTAACTTCTGCTAACTTTTCTCTGTGATGCTCCATAAAGTGGTTATGAAATTTGAAGCTACAAGCTATCTACAAGATAGTACCATGTTTTTTGGCGAAGAAAACATTTCTTATGCGGCAACAAAGAACAAATGTTTTGACTTCACTTTGTGAAGCTTTTACGTCAATTTGCGTGGACTGATCGCTAGAACATCCAGGTGTGATCGCCAGCACATCTTTGTGCACTGAACTATACCTTTGAACATCGAGATCAAGTCAGCACTTGCTCTTTTTCTCTATGTGTGATTTCTGTTCTCACTGAGCTGGCATTGGGGCAATTTGGTTCGATTACATGAACGATCTTGATCCATAGTGTCGTGACTAATCAACCAAAATGTTTTTTATCCTTAAAATCACATCAATCGATTGACAATTACATCACAACGTTTGAGAGATTGGGCATTTTAGAATTTCTTTAAACCCGTGGGCCTTGCTGTAATTACTTTGTGGTCTTTTAGAAAATTTTACCACAAATTCTGGTCGCTGTTTTGACTTCTTAAGGCCAACCGACAACATAGAACAAAGATATAAATTTTATTAATTTATTATTATTATAATATAAAGTAATTTAAATACAAAATTGCTTTATATCAAGTGAAACTGAATGAAAATTTTAAAACAAAATTATAACATCGAAGAAGAATAATTAGTTTTATAAGCGTCAATAAAAAGTTCATTGTACTAAAGAGAAAGGAGAAATCAGTAAATTTTCACATTGCCTTAAAAAAGTAAAAATAAGAAGAAACTTCACTTTTATGTTTTATAGCATTTCTAAATGAATATGGCGGCATAAGAAGGTGAAAGAGTTTTGAAAGGCAAAAGAAATAATAAGAAATAAATTTCTTTTATAACACAATACAATTCGTTTAATAACGATCTCAAACAATTAGTCCATATTGCAATTCTGACAGCATAAATGCTGTATATAAAAACTGACGAGTAAGAAGATTTATACACATTTTGCTTTGGAGTACACAATGAGTACGCTTTTGGCATAACATAATCAATATGAATGTTAAAATTGGATTTTTGATCAAAATCAACTTCCATGGCATCAATTTTGGTACTGTTTATAATTCATAACACCAATGAAGTGAAATAAGTTTTAACATGTTTAGACGCCTGCCGTATGGAGGATAGAAATGTTTAGAAAGACCGAAATGTAAATTATTCACAGTGCATCGGATATTCATTGAAAGAAAGCAGAAAATAGTGCAAAATTGGCTATGTTTTAAAGTAATTTTATACCATATGAATAGGATAAAGAAAGAAAAAGAAAAAATTTAATTCCATATGATAAGCAAATAGAATAAAGGGCTGAAGTTATCTAATTATCAACTTAAGCTTCTTTTCTAATTATACATCCTAAAATTCATTAACAATACTTTATGTAAGCGGTAACAGAGTATGTGAATGCCAATATGGCTCATTTTATTCCACTGCTACCATCTGATAACATATGTAGTTGAGTAAGTTTCCAAAAAGTTTTATAAAGATTTACGTATTTATTGTACTTATGCATTAGTCAGCCAGACAGACGGACACAGTCCGCAATGAATTTTCGTTGCCGTTTAATTTAGAAACAATTTTATTCGAAAGATACTTGATATTTTACATGATTTTTTTTAATATTATAATGTTTGCTGTATCAAGATATATATTACACCTTCATACCTTCAGCCTGCCCCTGAATGCATAAAGTTTATGAATAATTAACAGTCACAAAGATCGTAGGTCGAAGGAATTCATAAATCAAAAGACTTAAGAAACAAACTTGATTTTGTTATGTTAATTTATTTCTTTGACGTAATAATTAATTGTGAGTCCCAAAAATGATTAGGTTGATATTTATGATTTAATTTAAATATGTCATACACTCTCAATCTGGAATATGTGAAATGAACTTGAAATCAATTGACGTATTAGACTCAATGTAGATTATTATTTATTTGTAAAATTAACGTACACCTTTATATAAAGCAGTAGACCTTTGAATACCTTTCAAAACCTTTCCCAACTTATGACCTCTTGCTTGCCATATTTTTTGTTCCTACTATAAATAAAAGACTTAAGAAACAAACTTACAATGACGCTTTCATTACATTCCTTTTCAATGAAATGAAAATTCGTTGAAAATTTATTTGAATTTAATGATAAATTTTCTAACTGAAATTTGGAAATTTAAATTGAGTTAGTTATTAGAACTTGATTCTTGTCGCTTATTAAGCTGCTATACTTTATTTTGAGTACACATTAGCAGATATCGTAAGTTTGTAGATCTCTTAGCATAGCTATTATTATTTTTTTCCAATTTATAATAAATTAGCAAGCCGAAATATACGAGTTTTAGTTTTGGTTTTAATTTTTGTATTATTTTTAGTTATATTTTTATTTTTTACTTTTATTTTTATTTTTATTTTTATTTTAATTTTTAATGTTATTTTTATTTTTAATTTT
>JAHXMU010000055.1:249639-267689 GCA_019455685.1 Philornis downsi | reverse complement strand
AGCCGAAGTTATATTAAGTGAATACGGTGGTTATTCGATTATATTTGTTGTATTGGGCCAGAAATAGCTTTGTGAGTTGGTGTGTTATCGTGAAGTCAAAACCATGAGTTTTCTTTTCATTAATTTAATATTTTAAACGAATTTATTCTGTCAAACTCCGCACAATGCTTAGATGATATTCTTATTTACCGCTTGATATCATGGAAATAATTACGAGTGCACAACATTGCAATAATCAAAGAAAACAGTCAACGTTATCATGACTTTCTTCGAGTTTTTTCGAATTTTTTGAAGACTGTGTCTCATGAAAACTTCAGCGACTATCCCTTCTAAACTTAAATGTTGATTTTTTGCCATGTTGATAGTAACACGCTTTGAAAAACACTGTATATCATAATCATATGCATAAATTTTAGATAAATTTGATTCACCGTAAGCCTTCTGTGGCATTTTCGGCACGTAGCAATTCGGAAGTTCCATTTGAAACACAAAATTTGAGATAAGTTCTTTTTTCGACGTTTTTATCAATTGCTAAAATCGCAAAACGCACTTAGGATGAACAGACAAAATCGAGCACTATAAACAAACTAAATGACAGATCGCGCTCATACTTCACGTCAGCATAGAGAACAGTTGTGCGGCAAAAGAATTTTGACAAACCCTTTAAGAAGACTTTGTAAATAATCAGTTGCCGGGACATTTTTAACGTTACTATTCTGACATCAGTTCTTGATCTAAATGTAAAGCCTGCGGAGCCTAAAGTGGTTGAAACAATGGTGTGATCACTAAAAATACCTTAGCATTACTTGGATAGACTAGAGGAACATTTCTTATAGAGTTGTAGTTGTAAAGTTGTTACATCAGTTTTTGATGTAATACCAAATGTAAAGTCTAAAGTGGTTAAAATAATGGTGTGATCATTACAAAATACTTTAGCATTACTTGAATTAACTAGAGGAACATTTCTTATGAAAGTTGTAGGAAACAAATTAAAAATGATTGCTTTCCATTGAAATTAAAATACATGTCAAAATTTTTAATGTAATGTTTTGTTTTATGGTTTAATTCAAAATTTATGACAACTTTTCAAACCAGAATCTATGAATTTAATTTGAATTGTAATAAACGGAATCTATGAATTTAATTTGAATTGTAATACATAAATTCAGATATAAATTGGTTCGTATGATTTTCTTATTATTTCTACTTTACCATGTGCAAAAGAACACATTTGCAGATATTGCAATTCTGATCCATCACCCTCAGATACCATAGCAGTTAAAATAATGGTTTAATCATTGCAAATTCCCTTTTCATTGTTTGACTTGGCAATATTTATAGGTGTTCATACATTTCTTGAGGCTCACTGAACAGAGTCGTTAAAACCATTTAAGCCATTTGAAAGACGATTGACTAAGTGAATTTTGGAGTGTCGGAAATTGTAACATTTCTACATGTCTGGAATCAATGTGGGCACTAACCAAATTTTAGCAATAACAAGGAAAGTCTTTGCTAATACAAAAGGTGATTATATTTAAAAAAAATTCGGATTTAGTGATCTAATCTAAAATTAGCTTAGAAAAAATTCTTCAAATTTTGAAAACTTAAATCTATAACTTAAATTGTTATAAATTAAAATTGCTAATATATGAGTTCAAATGCTTGCATAGTATTGGCCATCACACGATAAATTTTTCTCGAAATAAGTATATTTTCAATACGCGAAATAATGACAAGTTGAGAGTAACTATGTATCGATCTGAAAAAACAAAACAGCGTATAGAACATTTTGGTAGTAGTCAGTACAATATTTTACCACAACGGTTAAAATCACTAGAAACACTTTCATTATTTAAATCGTGAATGAAAGGATATTTATTGCAAAATATCGAACAGATGCCGATATAAATTTTGAGTTAATATTAAAGTACATGCCAAGAAATTAGATTTTTCATAAATATGTTTGTATTTTGTATTAGAGCTATTGTTATTATAAAGGGTGTCCCAACAAGAATGCAAGAGTTAAATTTTAAATAAAACACAGATATTTAAAAAAAAAATCTTGAAACGTTATTATATCGTAAAGCACACAGAATGAGGTTATGTATGGAACAACACATCGGGCAGATGGCCGCCGCGGCTTTGCTGGCGCACTCGCGATCTTTCAATGAAATTTTCAGCGACTGTTTTGCATAAATGCTGCGGTATTTCATTAATGCAGCGTCCAATTTCCTCTTTTAAGACTTGAGTCGTCGTCGGCTTATTCGCGTAAACCATCGACTTCAAAAAACCGCAAAGAAAAAGTCTAATGGTGTTAAATCACACGATCTAGGCGGCCAATTCTGGTCTCCAAAACGCGAAATAACACGACCAGGAAATGACTGATGCAGCAATTGAATTGTTTCTCTGGCTGTATGACATGTGGCACCGTCTTGTTAAAACCACATGCCCTCCACATTCATTCCGTCAGTTTTAGGCACGAAAAAACTGGTTATCATTTCACGATACCAAACACCATTGACTGTCTTGCGTTCTTGTTGGGATACCCAGAAACAATTTTGATGTAATTATTTTGCCAACTAGCCTCTATAATGCCATGCGGCGCTGAGGCGTAATTTGTATGAATTTGGATAATATAATAAACTAGCTGACCCGGCAAACGTTGTTTTGTCTTCAAAATGTTAATGTGGTAAAAAAATTAATTGCAAAAATCGCATCTCCAACGCCATCTATCACTTCAAATAAAACCTTTTAAACCTTCCGGAATACTCTACCAATAATTTAAGACCAAAATGAGCCAAATCGGTCCAACCGTTCTCGAGCTTTAGCGAGACTAATGCACAGCAATTGATTTTTTTTATATGAAATAAAATAAATAAGTAAATAAAAAAAAAACTTTTTTATTTGGCAGGATTAAAGATATAGACCTACGAGCCACAACTTGTTTATAATCCATTCATGTGTTTTTTGGTTGTAATGATTTAGTGGAGAAATCCTGCACCCTAGCCTACTACTGCTCACTGAAATCGGAAGAAAAGTCTATCCAACTTTATGGAAATTTGTTGAATTTCTTACGTATTTGCTTTTAAAATTATTTGCAAATATTTATGTCATATAGCTTTATGTTGTTTTACCGTATTTGTGTTGCATTTATATGGGACTTTTCTTGTATTTCTTGTTTGTTTGACGTCGTCACAGCTTACAGAGGAATTGATAATGAATTATGATTTCGCAGCTCATTATTTTGTCATTATTAGATGACGATTTTTGTTTTTGGTCTGCAATGTTTTCTTGTGTTTTTTTTTTAATTTCTCTTCTCAAAATCAAAAAACGAAAAAAGTGCAAATAATGTCGTGCTTGAGATCTGTGCCGGAAATAACGTTTGTTTGTTCAGTTAAGTTGTGCCGTATTTACTGGGAATTAGATAATTTGGAAATTATGCTAATAACGCGCCCGTAATTATACCCTAAGGTGGTGATTATGGATCTCAAATGCGACAAATTTTTCCTTAGCTGCAAGAAAATATAAGAAGAATGACGATAGATTAATAAACATGTGAGCAAGTGAGAGGTCTTTGTTGAATAATTAATGACTGTAGATTATGATTGTGTTAAACATGAACTACAACAAGTTTTCTTCTGGGTTTAGCACAAAGAGACAAAGATGGATTTACATAACACGTTATTGAAACTAGGCTATGGTCTGAATGAACGCGAGATGCATTTTTATTGCCTTATGTATGTTGAGGTGCTAAATATATAGATTACAATAAAAATGTCAACAGATATTATGTATCATTTCCGGGTTTTTGTGAACTTCTTTTTTCGGAGCTTCTTCAGTTCTTTGGATGTCAAAGAGACAATTAATCTGAGGACGAAAATGGGAAGATGATTGCTCAAGCATCTTATTTAGTTAACATGATCTGCGCATCGGTTTTAAACACCAAAAAATGTGAACAGCTTGTTTTTTGTAATTTTAGGCTACGTTAATTCAAAATAACAGAAAAGTCAAAAGAAAAAAAAATCAACTCTTATGACTTTCAACATAGGTTGCGCATGTACTAAATGTGTTATTTCACTTCTAATAACTAAAAATGTTCTACTAACACCGCATAAACTACATATATATATCTTCTTGATCTTTTGAAAAATATATATCGATATGTCTGCCTGTCTATCTATCCGTCCGTGTTTGTTGAAATTAATACAGAAGCCACACCGCTGGGTGCAAGAAGGTTGAAAGTTTGCATTATAATGTTTTGGAGACATTCTTAGATAGGCTACCTTAGAAGTTGAGTAAAGAGACTGAATGGAGAATTTATATTTTCTAAGCTTTTTTCAAAAATGTTACCACATATTCCATAATTAAAAGTAATATATAGCGACAGTTAATAGATACGGGATAGGATCATCTAAGGGGGTCGTTTTGAAGGGGTCGGCTCAACTATGGCCGTAGTTATTTAAGAATACTGAAAAAACATATGAATTTTTACGATAAAAGGGCGTTTTTGGCGCGCCCACATACCTAGTGATGAGTTAGTACATTGTTCATGATATAATGATGTCATATTTGGAACAAATTGGTTCAATATTAAAAATCTTTGCCATATAAGCATTCAATCGTCTGGAATGAAGTACTATTTTTTAACAATTTTACCCATTTGTTCATTAATCGAATGCGAAAAATATTGGCGTATGATAGACATGCAAAGAGCCATCACAATTCATGTACCTTTTTAGGAGACCGCTCTAAATTTGGACGTGGTTATAGAAATATGCTAAAAATTATACAAATTTCCACTCGAAAAAAAAAACGGATAAGAACGGATATATTATGGAAGCAAAGAGGCACTTGCTGATATGAACCCAGCTTTCACAAGTAGGACAAAATTAAAAGTGATGAACTCTGTTAATTGATAGATGCGGAAATAAACCGCTCCGTTTTATATGCATTCATGGGGGACTGACGTAGTTGTGAAACTGGCTGTTTGAAAATTCCATAAAATACGATTTTGAAATAAGTAGAAGTCAATGTGTTTACCATAAATGTCCAAATAGCAGGACAAAATTTGTTCTTTATGAAAAATCTTGCCTACATAAAAGCAAACCGTTTTCTTAAATGTTATAAGAGTATGTAATAAAAATTGACCGCTAGGGGATTGAACCATCCATGCTCATAAGGCAAAAGTCAACCAATTTAGCTACATCAATACATTATGTAGGAGAAAATGAGGTTTTCGACATACCCAATTGTGATACAAGAATCGAAATTCTGGTCAGGTGGATAGTGGTTATGTAAAATTTGATTGAATAGTCACCAATGTCCAACTTTGTGCATGCCCACTTATTACACATTGATTTCACAAAATACATATCTTAAATCCAAAACTTAGCTTTGTCAAAAATGCTTACGGGAATCTCGGTTTCCGGTTCATTGGTTCCTTTGTTTAATGGAGAAACACAATTTTTGTAGTTTACCATTCATTCATATTCAAATTTCTATTCCAAGTCGAAATGTGTGCTCTATTTTAATCCGAGAAACAACGTCCAATCATTTACATTTTCTAAACAAAAATATTTAATATTAAAATATTTCGTTTATTTTCATCTAAATTTATTTGCATAGCATTCATAGCATGTTTTTAGAACTGAGAAATACATTTTTAACATTTTTGGCGCCTTTGATCCATCTATGCCTTGGGTTGTTGCAAAATTTTTAATTGACTATTTTGATTTAGGCTAAACGCGGCGCGGTGGTTAGTAGACGAGACTATCGTTCGCATTATCGCGGTCTCAATCCTGCATGCAGCTACCTATAATTATTTGAGGCGGTCACCTCGTCACGTCTAGCGAATACTTTAATATAAAGCGTGTCCCAACAAGACCGAAAGATTTAAATTTTAAATAAAACACAGATATTTAAAAAAAATCGTGAAACTATTATACCGTAAAGTGGACAGAATGAGGTTATGTATGAAATAACACATCGAAAAAACACAAAGAAAAAAGTCTAATGGTGTTAAATCGCACGATCTAGGCGGCCAATTCTGGTCTCCAAAACGCGAAATAATACGACCGGGAAATGACTGATGCAGCAATTGAATTGTTTATCGGCTGTATGACATGTGGCGCCGTCTTGTTGAAACCACATACCCTCCACATTCATTTTTTCAATTCTAGGCATGAAAAAACTGGTTATCATTTCACGATACCGATACCGATTCATAAAAAAGGTCCAATGATTCCTTTAGCCCAAAATCCACACAACACAGTGATGCGTTGAGTATGCATTTGCTTCTCGTGAATCACTCGAGGATTTTCCTCATCCCAAATGCGACAATTCTGCCTATTGACAAAGCCATCAAGATGGAAATGGGCCTCGTCACTGAAGATGATTTTATCGGCAAAATCAGCATTTTCATGATGTCTCTCCAATACCCAATTAACGAACTCTCTTCGCTGTACATGGTCAGCTGGCTTCAGTTCCTGAATCAATTGAATTTTGTATGCATAAAGATGCAAATCTTTCGCTGTATAGTGGATTTGGTGACACCAATTTGCTGAGCTCGGTGTCGAATTGAAGTGGATGGAGTTTGAGCGACATCATCACGTACAGCTGCGACATTTTCGGTCGATCGACCTGATCGAAGGCGCGTTGTTGTCTTTACATCACTAAAAGACCCAGTTTTGGCAAATTTATCCATTAATCTGTTTACAGTTGATTCTTTTGGAGCATTATTGTGACCCCAAATTGATCGCAATTTGCGAACTGTAGCTGCAAAACTTTCACCAGTTTGGTGAAACAATTTCACAATGAGAATGCGTTGTTCATTCGTGTATCGCTCCATTTTTACTAACCTCGTACCTTCTGCTAGCAAACAATAACAATTGTTCAAATGTCAAACAATAACACTTCGAATGGCGCCAAATATAAATCTTGCGTTCTTGTTGGGACACTCTTTAGTCGAGTAATCGACAAGTCTAGCAAATGCTTCTCAAACACTGACGTTTGTAATCGTTGTTAAAACGTAGGTAGGATAAATATAGAAATTGAAAGCATGTAAGTCCACTTAATGTGGGGAGCTCTCTTGTACCTCATTCATGGGGTGCAAAGGAATTTGTTTTTTATTTTATTCCAAATCTATTGTCTTTCAGGCATATTATTTCCTTTATTCAAACTTTGCTGTTTCTACAGCACAAATGTTTTATTTGTATAATATTACATGCCTATATAACTTTCAATTATTTATCTCTTCTTAAAGTATATTTATCCTATCTATACGTAATAATTGGTAAGGCCCTTTCTCACTCATATTAGTGGTCTTCAAATATCCATTTTCCATTAGATGTTTTTAAATTTATATTTTTTTAGACTTTTTTTTTTTATTTTTTTAAATTTATTGTTTTTATGCAGTCGCATTCGAATTAAGTCACATCAGTTGCATTAATTGCACAAATAAACTCATAATACATAAATATAAATTTTTATTTTTTTTTAAGTCATCAACGGGTATGATAGAGCTGTAGTGGATATAAAACACATTTCCCATGTCCTCCGCTCACATTTGCCTACAATTAATAATGTAGGTTCCTTAAGAGTTAAGAATTCATGAGTTCGATTACAAATTTCGTCTCTTTGAAAGCAAAATTTTGTCCCATATTTTAAATCTGAATTTCTTTGACACAAAACTGGTTTATAGATTGTCTTTAACATTGATTTTGATTTTGATACAATTAATCGAAGTCCTCAATAGTCTCCATATATCTAAAGACTTAAGAAACGAACTTTCATTATCGACAGTCTGCAAACACTTTGCCAGATTGTTTGAAGAAAAATTGTGTAATTTAATAACAATGTGAATCAATTAACTAAATTTTTAATCTGTTTATATATTTTATGGAGTTGTATGCAAAATTCAGTATAATAATTTCAATATTAAAAAATGTTACGAAGACAACAAATCCTGCCTTTACAATCAAGTTTCATTTATAGAAATTTTAATTTCTTCAGCGAATTCACAAAATATTTTCCCGTTTTATTACTATCTTGGACCATATGTATTGAGGGAATTAAACACGCTATTATTACTATATTGTTGAAATTTTTTTTAAGACACCCAATCTTCTTAATTTATCCGTAAAGTCCCATTATCTTATGGAAAATATTTAAATTTATTAGCTAAATTATTATTATTACCGCCCCAAAAACCCAAATTGCTTCTTCATAGTTGACCTTTTTCCCTGCATGAGGTCGGATGCTATGATACCTTAATACATTATTATTTTTTTTCTTTGGACTAAAAACTCTTTTTTTTTTTGCTGCTTTGTTTGCAGACACAACCTTATTAATGTTAAAAAATTAAAATGCTATCAAATTAATCATATCCCCTTAGTCCCGCCCAACTTTTGTTATCAAGAAAAAAGGTTCAAAAAATCAAATTAATTAAAACAATTAAGTATGTTGCAATATGGCTGTGAGCAAATGATTGGAAGGACAGATTGCTAGACAAATATACAAACATTATGTAGTCGATTTACAATTCAAATTCGCTATAAAGTGCATAATATTTTCTTAAAAATACGGAAAATATATGTGTGCGTGTACGTTTTTCTTTCTTAAAACATTTGAAAAGATAATTTAGTTACCGGTATTACCGGGTATGGATGCTGAAGCTGGCGATAGCGGTGATGATGCCGATGATGTGATGACCCCAACATGCAAATCAAATGACAGGTAAAAATTGCAAGAAGAAGCCAAAAGAACTACAAAAAAAAAAAACGACATACATAAAATATTTACAGTGGACTCTCGCTCGCAGTAATAGAAATACATGTGGAAGCGTTTTGGAAATAAGACGAAACAAAGTTTATTTCAATGGGTTTCATATGAAAAAATTAGAAGTTCAGGTGTTTACCAAAAACTTTCAAATTGAAATTCTGATATTCTTCAACTTAATTTTCTAGAAATATTTCTAACGAATTTTGTTTTTTGCTATCAAATTACTCAGGAGGTCATATGTTTTCTTTCTCTTTAAAATCATTTTAGTCAAAGTTACAAAGTTGATTTGTTTTTCTTTCTTTGAAGTGATTTTATATTTTGTATCAAACCAAAGGTTCCACTGTGTTTCTGTCTTTAAGATTTGTAACCACGCAGATATTTTGTGTTTCTAAAACAGAAAAAAAACTATATGAATCCAAAGTTTTAGCATTCATTAGGCTGTGTTAATATTTTTATTATGGCTATGGCTATATTGCAACCAACACCATCATCAAGTTTTATAACAATTCAAAGTCTTAAGCTAAAATCATAAAAATATGGCTAAAAATTGTTCAAGAAGATTTCAAGCATTTCAATATGAATGCATCTTTTCGATTGAGGTATCACTTCTTTTGTCTTTGGCTCTCTCGGCCACTGTTTCCCTCTTCTTTGCCAACATGTGTTGGCTACAAGGTTGCCTTCACAAAAAATGGTACTTGCTGGCATTTAACAGCCATTTTTTTCAAATAAATTTCACAAAAAACACAACAGACATCGATTTCAAATGCATTTCATTAATGACCATTATTGCTGACTGAATTTTGAATCTTTAGCGTCTAAGAAAGAATCTTCATTTTTCTCTTATATACGTTGTGATCTTACAATGACGTGTAATAATGTTTTGGGCAAGTCACTGTGAGGGAAGGCTATAGGCGGCTTGCATTAGTAGTATGGACATTAGCGGTGTTGCATTGAAAACAATCGCTAACAAAACCTAATCATGCCAATCGTTTTTGTTTGTTTTTGCCGTGTGGCACATTTTTCAAACCATAAAGTTGGCTTTACCTGTAACCTCTCGATATCATTTACGCAATATTATAGCTGGTATTTCGTTTTGTTTTATTTTTCTTTATTGTTTTTTATTTCGATCATTAACATAATAATTGTAAATTATTAGTGAAGAAAAAAAAAGTCATCGAAATCATCTCAAGTGGAAAATGTTATCAATCAACAACCGTTTTCGACATGCCAGTGAGTAAAATCCAGACACAAAGAGAGCGATAATTTTTTTTTAATAGCTTTGAAAAAGAAAGTTTTTGGTTTTTTGATATGAAGATATTTTAGGTGGGGTTTTTTTGTGTGATTCATAGTGATTAAATGCTAAAAGCGTGATTTGTTAAATACAGGAAGTCGAAAATATTTCAAATGTGAGTTCAACATGAGTTACAACATCTTACAACAATATTTTTGACACCTGAAAGCATTTAGATGACAAACGATAATCAGTGAAGCCGTGTGATACGTCTTTTACATTGAAATCTTCCGCTTTTGCTGAGAGATTTTCAACTTTAAGTGACATAAAAAAGAATTAAGTATGTAACGGCAAGTCTAAAATTTGCCAAGTTTAATATTATGATACTCCATCTTAAACTATTAAACTATTATGGGTAAAATTTAAGAATAATACTCGACAATTACTGAATTTGTGATATACCCAAAATGTAACAGAAATTTACATTTTGAAATTAGTGAGAACGTGGATTGAATGGCAAACATTGGGTAGGTGAGAAATTGCGGTGTTCCATTCAACACTTCTAAAAATGAAATGAATGGACAAGGGCACAGTTGTACAGATGTCATAAGATTATAAACTCTGCATTATGTGTGTTATCTTTTTTTACAGTGGTAAATCATGTTTTTCACACTCTCCAATCGTTACTTCTATAACTTGGGCTGTTAGCTATGAATTCAAATAAATTGTAATGATCTCTCTCTCTTTCTCTCTCTCTGTTCAAGTACGTACTAATATCATCTTTTATTGATTTTAGTAAACGAATCAATGCTATAAATATTGGAAAAATTCCAAGAAGGGATCGTTTTTCAAATTTGAATTTAGTCCATGTTCTTTTTCTACTGAACCAATTTGTCCCAATTGGGATATATGAAAACCCATATCATCGCGGATAAGGCATCTGTTCAGAAATACCCTCTTCTCATTAAAATACGGTATATTGACTTGACCATGTTTCCATTAAAAATTCGAATATTTTGCAATAAATTCCGAAAAGGGATAATTTTTCAAAATTTAATTTAATTCATGTTCTTTTTCTACTGATCTAATTTATCCCAATTGGGATATATGAAAAGCCATATCATCGCGGATAAGGCATCTGTTCAAAAATACCCTCTTCTCATTAAAATACGATATATTGACTTGACCATGTTTCCATTAAAAGTTCGAATATTTTTCAAAAAATTCCGAGAAGGGATCGTTTTAGAATATTGAAATTCCGAGAAGGGATCATTTTTGAATATTGAATTTAGTTCTTTTTCTACTGAACCAATTTGTCCCAATTGGGGTGTATGAAAAGCCATATCATCGCGGATAAGGTACCTGTTCAGAAATACCCTCTTCTCATTAAAATACGATATATTGACTTGACCATATTTCCATTAAAAATTCGAATATTTTTCAATAAATTCCGAGAAGGGATCATTTTTGAAAATTGAATTTAGCCCATGTTATTTTTCTACTGAACCAAATTGTCCCAATTGGGATATATGAAAAGCCATATCATCGGGGATAAGCCATCTGTTCAGAAATACCCGCAGCTAAGGCAGTATCTTAAAAAAGAATGTGAGAAAAGAGGTTGAACTATTCCGTTAAATATTAGCTAACACCATACATTATCTTTTATTAATGTATTAATGACATAATTATTGAAAAGACGCCGAAAGTGCTCACTATTACAGTCATTATATGTACAAGGTTTTCCCTTATATGAGTAGATAGAAATCCCCCATGTGTATTTTCAATCCCCCCGTTCAAGTGGTGCGAACTCTATCGTGCTTTTAGCAGACCAGCGGAATAGCTGAAGAACTGAGATGTTGAGATGGATAGATAGATTTTTACTGCTATTAGAAGTATACTATTTTGTCCATAAAGTAAGGCCAGTTTTCAATGTGAATTACGTAGTTATATCGAATTTGATGTGTGTGGACTTTTTAGAGGGGAACAGTTAGTCCATAACTATCATGAAGAAAGACTGTGCGCTTGTTCATACCAAAAGCCAACAATTAAGAATTTTTATTTTGTATGATATAAAAATGAATTAAATGTTATGATTAAGATCTGAAAACTATGCCAGACAGTCAGAGCATAAACAATAAAAGTTTTGTTACAATCGGACTATCGGCGTAGGAATATGTAAGGAACACACATTCATACTTTGTCTGTGTGTCAATGTGTTACATATGGGTTTCAATGTTGTACGACCAATTGTGATAAAACTTTGGGGGTTATGTTTTGTATATCTGGTATAATTTGTGCAGTAGTTCCGTTGAGAATAGTTCCGGATGAGAATAATTGAAAATTTTCCATGCTTTGTACAGTAACTGAAATCTTACGTAAGTATAACCAACCCAAAATTCATCA
Organism: Philornis downsi; assembly: GCA_019455685.1. Taxonomy (NCBI): domain Eukaryota; kingdom Metazoa; phylum Arthropoda; class Insecta; order Diptera; family Muscidae; genus Philornis; species Philornis downsi. The sequence continues at coordinate 255,277 of JAHXMU010000055.1, read as the reverse complement.
CAGTCAGATGAATGACATTAAAGCATATATAATAAAATGCAGGTGACATCCTGCAGTGTTCATTTAAATATGTTGAAATGTTTTCAACTGTTCCGCTCTTTAATGGCTTATAAAATAGCTCAGTGTCGAGTGGTGTGTGATATGCGAGTCGAGCATGAGCCATATCCTGGTTTGGGATGAATATGTTTGAGCATAAATCTGTGTTAATAAGTGCAGTAGCAATTACTTGTAAACGCGGATGTTTAGATTACGTTTTACATAATTTGTTTCATCATTGTTGCTGTTCTATGAATAGTAATTGTCGTATAATTTCGAACTTTTACTAAGAAAAATAATACATATATTTTGATGACATCTTATTTTTATCTATATGAGTTTTAATACATTTGTGTGAGAACACGAAAACTAAAACATATTGATTATGCTATATTCTCATATCAATCTTTGTAATTCTGCAACAGGAATTAATATTAACAATATTCACTTTGGTCCTTATTTTACATTACGCAGGGAATCACGATGACAGTTCCTTTCTAATAATCCCGTTTATTACAAAATTATTCAAATTTGTTTGGATACCTTTATGACAGCAGCTTGAATTTCAATGTCTTGTGCTTAAATCCTATCCAGGCCGATAACAAGGCGACTGATTTTATTATAAGTTTTTTTCCATAAAATGTACTTCATTTATTAACATACCTAACTTATTGAACATTGAAATTACAGTTTTATCATTTTCCCCATTGATTCCGATCCTAATTTGAACTACTCCTGGATCTCAGGAAATGGTTATTATCATTTTTTTGATGTTCTCGTTTTGCTGGGCTTGCAGATACAGTAAGTTTAAACAAGTCGATGATAAACAGTAATGAGTTGTATACCAAAACATTTAGATTTTGGTTTGCATTCCTTTGGGAGTTGAACTCATCACCTATCGTTTTTCAATTAAAAACGTTTTGTCTGACATAACATAATCAGCACAGCCAGCTTAAAAAGTGTAATATATATAAATCGCCGTAAAATATTTTGAAACTTCAGTCATCATATCTACAAAAAAATATATATATATAAAACAAGTAAGTGGCATTCCCCAACAGCAGCATTTGAAATTAGGGCGTTAATTTCTCCTCATTTTTTTTTCTTTTTTTAAGGTTTCCTAAATTTAAATTATGGAATGCTATACTCGTATATAATGGGAGTGCATTTCAAGTGACTGTTAAACAAATTAGCTTAACCACAAATGTAAAGGGTGTCCCAACAAGAATGCAAGATTTAAATTTGGCGCCATTCGAAGTGTCATTGTTCGACATGTGAACAATTGTTGTTTGCTAGTAGAAGGTATGAGGTTAGTAAAATTGTAAATTTGTTTTACCAAAATGGTGAAAGTTTTGCGGCTACAGTTTGTAAATTACGATCAATTTTGGGTCACAATAATGCTCCAAAAGAGTCAACTGTAAAGAGATTAATGGATAAACTTGCCAAAACTGGGTCTGCGGTAAAGACAACAACGCGCCTTTGACCAGGTCGATCGACCCAAAATGTCGCAGCTGTACGTGATGATGTCGCCCAAACTCCACCAACCTCAATTCGATGCCGAGCTCAGCAAATTGGTGTCTCCAAATCCACTATGCAGCGAATTTGCATCTTCATGCATACAAAGTTCAATTGGCTCAGAAACTGAAGCCAGCTAATCATGAACAGCGAAGGAAGTTAGTTAATTGGGTATTGGAAAGACAACATGAAAATGTTGATTTTGCCGATAAAATCATCTTCAGTGACGAGACCAATTTCCATTTTGATGACTTCGTCAATAGGCAGAATTGTCGCATTTGGGGTGAGGAAAATCCTCGAGCGACTTACGACAAGCAAATGCATTCCCTACGTGTCACTGTGTGGTGTGGATTTTGGGCTGGAGAAATCATTGGATCTTTTTTTATGAAGATGAGGCATGTCAAACGCAAACAGTCAATGGTGTTCGGTATCGTGAAATAATAACCAGTTTTTTCGTCCCAGAATTGAAGAAATGAATGTGGAGGGCGTATGGTTTCAACAAGACGGCGCCACATGTCGTACAGCCAGAGAAACAATTCAATTGCTGCATTAGTCATTTAAATCTTGCGTTCTTGTTGGGACACCCTTTACAAAAGTCTTCTCCATGATGCAGCACCGTTAGGAGTTTGTCGAAACCAATCCATAGTATATTATATTCATTATTATTCGCACACTTAAAAACTGGGTTCATTAACGAAATTTTAGAATATTCATCATTTGTTGAAAAATATATAAAATGATTTGAAACGAAAACTTGATTTCCTCTTAATGTGCGTCTTCACAATGATAATTAAATGATAATGATAATTAAATGCCAAAAAATAGAATTTTTGGATAAAATTAATTCGATGACTGTGATGTTTTATTGCTAAATTATTATTTAATCTTAATGATAACAAATCATTTGGCTATTGACTGGAGTTATTTTTAGGCCGTCTTTTTTGTTTTTGTGCCGCAACCAGGAAAACGTAAAAAATTTTTTAACTAAAATAACAAAATAAAAATATAAATAAATACAGTTTGAGATGTCATTGAAATTTTATATAGGCTTCGTTGTTATATACTCGTATTTCGTTTATTTTGATTGGCTTTTTCATTTCATTACTTTTTTTTGTTAAAATTTCAGTTATACCTCGCAAAAAAACCAATGTTTTCCTATAAGTCTAAAATAATTAAGAAAAAAAAAAACTGAATTCAAGTATAAGCATTTATAGAACCAAATTAAATGTTCGCCAACAAATCAAATCATTATACAGGGTGCCCGTCGGCACACCGCCATTTTGGTAAACATTAGCCTTGACAGTTCATATTTGGCAGTCGTGAAGTAGAGACGTGGCAAATTTATTATGGAAAAACATTTTATCAAAATCAATCATTGATTACTGTGACGATGAGATGAGTTACGTGAAATTTTTGGGACAAACAACGCGCCAACAAAGCGCACTATTTATCGTGTGGTGAATGATTTTGAAAAAAGAGGGTCTGTAGCTGATAGAGCCAAGCATGGACCACAGCGTACTGCAAGATCGGATGAACACATTACAGCTGCTCAAGAAAGTGTTCAAAACAATCCAGCAACGTCAATTTGATGCCGTGCTCAGGCTTAAAAGGGCTCGCATTTGTGAGGTTAACAGAGGCGTACATTTGTCTGATATTGCATTCCATACATAATTGCCGACATTAAATAAAACATTAATCCATATAAGATTCATTCTCTTTCAATTAATCAAAAATTATAGTAGTAGTATACCTTCCTGACGGACACCCTGTATAATAGACCGAATAAATAAATAGTTAATATTTTATTGTAAAGAAATGGTTTTTTAAAAAGTTTAATTTGTTTTGTAAATCTCGTTTAAAATTTTGATTACAACATTTTGATTTCTCTGGCTCATATAGGACTCGTAGCAGAACGTATAACTTTTAGAGTTTTAAAAAATGTGTTAACGATTTTAGGTGCTGTTGATATAATTACACTGATCTGTCCTCCGGGGAAATGAGGAATCTAAGAACAAAAACCTGTAACGTCTTTTTTATGTCGATTTAACTCGTGAGAAAATGAAAGACTTTAATTATTAGAGGTTAAAGAGCGTTAAAAGCTTTATTTTCTGCCTTTGATTTAATCACATTAATCTGTGTTTGTGGCCGGCCATGGAGCGGAGGTTAGTACACACGACAATTGTTCACGCGATCGCGGGTTCAATACCGAATACAGTCATTATTTGAGTGGCGATCATCTTAATATGCCTAACGAACATTTGAGGTAGTAATCAATAAGTCTGATAAATACTTTTCAAACTGTGACGTTCGGAATCGTAGCTAAACTGTCGGTCTCGTTGAGTGAGCCTAAAACAAAATGCGTGTAAGCCCGCTGAATGAAAGAAGCTTTTCCACATTACATTTATGGGATGCAAGGGAATTTGTTGTTCTGTCTTCAATGGGAAACAAAAGATCGAAGCAGCAAAATTTTAAGTCGTCCTTAATTTTGGGACATACATTAATATTTACAAGCCTAATTTGTTGGCAATTTGAATAGATTTTAAAAGAGAAATGTAAATACAAGAGCCACTTATTCTCCACCTAGTCTAGTGATAATATAGAGCTATATTTTTTATTGTCTAAAAACTGCCTGGAGGGTTTGTCAAATATTTCATTTTCACAGAAAATTATAAATGTATCATAATCTATAACTCAAATTTAGCTTTAACAATAATAAAAAGCTAAAGCTTTTAACACTTTTTTAACATATCAAAATGTTTATGCCTCCCGTTTTTCAATGAGCTGCGTCAAAATATGCGAGATATTATGTTACATTAATTGTAGTTTTTAAAAGAAATCTACAAAATATAGGTATGTGTATTAATTTTATGGTTTTATAGCCGTTCATAAATCACAAAGTTATGGTGCTCATATTTAGCGATCGATGACCAATAAACGTCTCTTCTTGCCTAAACTTCTGTCATGTTTTGTTTTGTCGTTGGGATTCTTTTTTAGCTTTTAAATTAAATTGTTGCCGCAGCAGCTTCTGTACGATACATATTTCAATACATTTTTTGTTATTCATTTTTAGTTTTTAATCCGTAATAGAAATTCAAAAACTTTATTATATTCATAACTTACTTCTGCCTCTCTTCATAGCCAATAATAGAGCTCAAGGTTAAAGCTCACACGTAAATTTGGACATAACAAAGGCGAAAAAAGTCGAAAATCAATTTCGCAGTGAACTAATCGAGTTGATAGAGTCGTAGATTTATACAAAAGTTATACAAAGTTCAGGTAAATGACATAATGCATGTGATAGCACAGTTTTGTTTTTATGAAATTTTAAGATATATATTTAGCTCCTCTTCAGAAAGTAGTTTATACTATGAAAAAAGCAATGGAACTACTTAACGCGGATGGAAGAGTTGATAAGATAACTTAGTGCCATCAAGCAATCAACCAGCAGCAGTTAGTGATTTTAAATGTTAATTTTACAAAAGACTGACAGAGGGAGAAATGAATGAAAATGCCCATTTAATATAAATTAAACATTAAACTGATATAACATGAAAAAGAAATCGTTATAGGCACCCATAACTTATACTCGTATTAATGTATTGACGACAGTAATGCGGAGGTTTTTTATTTGTCACTACAATAACTGGCACAAGATAGAAGAGACATTTGAAAATTTGAAGAAAGACCCAAAAACTATATGTAAAAATAGATAATAATAATGTCTAAAATATATATAACGAGCTCTATAATATACTAAGTTTCATTTGAAATTCGTAGCTGATTATTTCTACAGTGAGCGGATTATCCGCAATTTCTTAATTTACATGTGGAATTGAATACTTCAATGATTTTGTTCCATTTATTTTCATCCAAATTGCTCCATTATTCAATATGGAAATATTTATTGTAATACTAAAGTATTAAGCGTACAAGATAACATTGTAATCGATTTTTTTTTCGCTATATAAATTGGGAAATGAAAACCGAATGATATACTATTATTATGGGTCTATTGGATCTACCAATACGAGTATGTTTAGTTTTTTTATTGACTATGAAATACTATTGTTAAATAGTTTGAAGATTC
>JAHXMU010000055.1:205486-249629 GCA_019455685.1 Philornis downsi | reverse complement strand
ACTCCAGATCCATTTGTAATTTTGTTTTGCCGGAAGGTAACAAAACAACTTATACGAAGAATCCTTTTTGTTAACCAAACCGCCTCGATATAGCTAGCCTTATAAAAACCAGACAACATTCAATGTGGTGACTTAGCATCGAATAGGAATTCTTTAATGTATTTGAGGAAGATACCATATGAATTTACCCGATTACACCTAAAAATTCTATATCTATCTATATTATTCTTACCTATTTTCTGTGTGAGAGTTCCTGAGTCATTGACCCTGAGACCTGAGTTATTAAATAACATTATAAACTATTTCGAATTTAATGTATAACAGTACGATCACCTTTGAAGTACGAAAGTCATTAAACTTATTCATACAGTCCTGATAAAACATATTCATGAACTTTATATAATGCCCTAAGACACTTAAGTTTCCAATTGTTAGAAAATAAATTGAAAGTTGTCGAAAAGGGGCGGATGTTTAATCTATTTTTGGATGAATAGTAGTGGTTCATTCAATTTCAGTATCTCTTTATAAAGAATTGCTACAAAATAAATTAAAAGTTGTCGAAAAAGGACGGAAGTTTAAGCTATTTTTGGATGAATAGTAGTGGTTCATTCAGTTTCAGTATCTCTTTATAAAGAATGTTATTTATTCATTGCTCGAAAAATTAGTTAAATGTACTGTGAAAATTATTTCAAATTTTACGTGAATCACAATTATCACATATTAAAACAAAACATATTAAAAACAAAGCCATTGTCGACTCAGATTGATGCGTTTCAGTTCGAAATGTTGTTGAGAAGCTGAAAGTTGCACATCCGAATATTGAAAACCAAATCAAGAAGCTCGGTATTTAAGTTCTTCAGGAACTAGAGGAAATGCACTTAACAAAACTGATAAGCATTTGCGATTTATTGCATAAACTCAATCAGTACGATCGCTTTTTGAAACGCTTTACAACGGGGATAAAACCCGAATTCTTTACAACACTGTCAACTAAAAGAGATCTTAGTCCAAGCAACATGAATGAGTTCAGACTTCGTTAAAGGCTGATGGCATGTTATAATTTAAAAAAAAATTACGATTGAACTAACGAAAAACGTTACCTAGTCCACAGAAATGTATTCTGCCGATAGTTATAAACAATTTGACTTAATTTCGAACAAATTGGACATGGGGAATTGAAAACTAGTATTCGATTTCCTGAGGTTCCTTTGGTTTGCGAGATACCAATATCAATATTCCAATACCAAAATTACTAAAACCGATATTCCAATACATTCTTACCAAATCGATAAAAGCACAAAAATTTAAATGGAAGCTATTTTTGCCGTAATACCCTCTAAAATTTAGATTTCAAGCTGAGGAATTTTTTTGTTTGTAAATAACTAACTTGGAAGATTTTGAAGTCTCAATTTGAATAATTTCCTAGTGGAACCGCCTTATTACGTGAAATCATGCCTTATCTGCTGGATCAAACGTAATTTTGATGTTTTATATCGTGAACTGTATTTCTCTTTAATAATCTATTGGAAGCTTTGTGATTTCTTAACCAGTTACATTCAATATCTAGTCCTGAATATTGACATTATGATGTTGCAGAAAGAATGTACACACAGATCACTTACGAATTTTCTTCTGCTGTATCTCTTAACCAAAGAACACTCGGTAATTTATTATAATTTAGTTGAATTGGTCTACAATGACTATACACTCTATATGGTTTGATCCTGAAGAACACCAGTCATCATTTATTTGCTTCTTAATGTACTTAAGGTGTCTGGAATAATAACGGCAATATGCTATGTAACAATATATTATTTCAAATAATAATGGAAGATGTCCGACCACGTTTAAAGTCATTTATTCCATGTTAAACTCTTTCAAAGCAGATCATGATGCTTTTGTCATTATAAAACCATTTAAACTCAAATTTTTAAATAATAATAATTTTAATAATTTAAATAATAATTAAAAGATAATAAATAAAAATAAAATAATTCAATAATTTTAATTCTAGAGTTCCAGGGAACGAAACGTTTGATTTTTTCATGGGGAATTTGATATAGCAATTATAGTTCCTTAATTCGATTATTCGATTCAGAACACCGTTTAAGATGCGCAACGCAATTGCCGCAGCATGGATGAAGACTTTTTCTGATACAGATCAAATGCAATTGAAGTTTTTGGTAGTGGAAAGAAATTTCATTCTGCAACCTTTTGAGATTAATATTATTTGCTTTTATTTACTTAATTTAAATTCAGTTTCATCCAAACAATATTGAAAAGAAAATCGTTTAAGTAATGTGATTGAAACGAAGAAACTTTCAGAGTGAAACAATAGCTAAACCATTGCATATGGCTCTCGATTTTTTTCATAAAGTTCTTAATCTATTCTCTCTGTAATGGAATTAAAGACTGAAACCGAAGTAAAAACACTTTCAGAGTGGAACAATTTCTAAAATATTTACTATACTATAGAGTTTGCTTTATTATTCTGATACTAAGAGCCTCTTACTTCTCATATTTCCAAACCATTGTATGGGACTCTCGATCTTTTTCATAAAGTTTTTAATGAAATCAAAGATTCAGACCGATGTAAGAAACAGGCTTGTGGTTGATAAAAATGCTTCAATACTTTTTATGAGTTCAAGTTTACTTATACACAAAAATTTATTGTCCTCCTTCATCTGTTCAAAATTTTGGTCGATGTGTTTTAACATTTTTTTACAACAAGTCTTTGTTAATATATTTTGCCTTCATTTTTGCCTGACAAACTTTGCCATCCGACTAGGGTTGTGCTTTAAACTTGTACAAATTCAAAAGTTCAAACGTCTAAACCGAAATAAATCCACTAAAATCATGTATGTAAATGTGCTTCGTTTCGATGTAGTAGTCATGAATATTAAAGTCAATTAAAGTTATGTGATTTTTGCATGTGGGTCAGATGGATCATATCAACATCATAAACTAACAAAGTTCAAGAGTGAGAGAAAAGATTGTGATTGAAAAATTCCTAAAGAATCTCATCCAACAGAAGAGGCTTCCAAACCCTAACATAATCCGAAATCATTTCATATAATGCTCATGATTCTAAAAAAATGTTAATCCAATTGACTACTTCAACTGCCCTGGCCTACGATTTATCAAATAAAACTGAAGCTTTTGAAATCTTTACTTCCGTCTACAGTTGTATTTCAATTGAAAGTAAATACCATAAATTATTTGAAAAGCGAATTTAAATCAAATCATTTACGGTTTGCGGTTTTACTGAGCCAACATTCAAAGTGTCTGTTTGCTTTCGACGTGGTTCTTCACTTTTTGGTTTGTTTGCTATCAAGAAAAAGAAGAAGAAGAAGAGGAAAAAACGCTGATAACAGCAGTTTTCGCTCTTTGTAGTATTTAGTGTTGTATTGTAGACATTGAAATTTTATTGCAAATGGCATTGACTGGCTGGCTGTCTGTTCAGTTGTCCGTCAAATCGTTTGTCGATTGTCGTGTGAGAAATACAATTTTATGCTGATTTGAGAAATGGGAAAGGTGATGACGACAAAAATAAAAAAACACCTGTTAAAGAAAATGACTTTGGTTTTTGGGTTTCATAAATTTGAAAATTAAGTGTGGGCGGTGATAAGATAAAGTGTGGAATGATTCATGAGGAAAGTCAAAAAGTATTCTAAAGAACCCGATGCATACTTAGAAGTGTAATGCAAATCCTAACAAAATTTCTATTCTTTATATGCCAATAAGGGAAATTTCGCTTAAATGAGATACTAAAAACTCATTGTAAAATCTTAATTGCAAAATTTTCTGCTGTTACAGCTCTTTAGATTTTTCATATTATTTAGTGTAGAAAACAAAATTCCATAAGGTTTGGGCCTTCTAGATATTAGTAAAGAATTTTAAGAATATTGTCAGCTAAAGAATTTTGACAAGTTCAATAACACAATCAAGGTGGACATTAAAGGTTAGCCATGGCCTGCGTTGTTTTCGATAACGTCATTGAACTTTCGCTTCTGTAGCAGAAATGAATTTTAGTAATTAGTAAGAGGGTTAATGACCTTAGAGTCTCTTTATATGAAATACATTATTGCAAGCTAATTTTTATATCATTTTGAGGTAAAAAAATAAATTTGAATCGAGATGAATGTTAGGAAGAAAAAGAGATGTTACTTTAGGGAAACTCTTGTCTATCAGAAATGGGAAAAATTTTAATTTATTATTCGTGTACCGTTGAAAACGAACGATTGTAATAATTGTAATCAGCATTCCATATTACAAATATACTCGGAAATTAAGCAAAGAGGTGAATTTACTATTCTGAAGATTATTCTTTAATCGCTTTCTAGAAAAGAAAAAAAAGTAAAAGGCAGGAAAAGAAGCATAAGGACAAAAGTAAGGTAATACAATGGCTATTTAAATTCGGGTGCCTCAACTAAATCTCCATTGGAAGCATTTATCTGGTGCTTTATTGCATCAGAGGAAAATATGTCTTGGTCAAATGCTTGCGAGTTCTAATCAAATTACTTTCAACCTGATTTTTGCCTTTGCAAATTCGGTCAATTTCTCTAATTTGATGCAGTTAGATGTCTCTTTTAACATAGTATGTTTTTCAGTGCAGTTGAGCCATTTTTGCAATATTGAAAATATCCACCCGATCTGTTTTCTACGAGTTTGTTTCAGGGACCAGTTATTAAGCTATAGAGTTGAATAATACAAAGATTTAACCCCTCTCTCGGCTTCAAAAGAAAAAATGTTTGATTCACAAGTCTCTTTTTTCTGATAATGTCCGGTACTGTGCTCCTAGTCCTTGGTATTTACCATTTAATAGCTTTACGAAACCAATGCAAATACACTCTCGAATAAAAGCATGATATTTACTTTGCCGGAGTCTGGGAGGAGTATACTTTCTCCATTATGTTGAACAAAATTATGATAACATGAATGATAACATACTTTTGGATATAATTTAGAAAGTTAATAAAACATTTATTTTATTTTTATATGGCAGAGCCTAATGAGAGAAACAAAAAATGCACAATAAACCAGTAAAAACCCGTTAGCCTTTTACTATTTCATTTCTATTTTATCCGGAATGAACCTGGAATGAAGATGTACGCCATTTGGTAGAACAAAAATGTGACATCTAGGAAAAAGCGTGGAATGTACTGATTATCTCTTGAACTTTTGAATGTGTTTCATGACTTAATGGTGCCTCCCACGTTGGTTGAGTGCTTTGCCAGACTACAATCTTTTCCTCGTAATTTTTGATTGGTAAGCTGATGTAGTACATATTCTTGTCCTTTGTAATAAACCAGTACAATGGACAAAAATATGTTTATTTTATAATTTATAATTCTTTTTATATATATATATTCTTATAATGTTCTTATGTTCTTAATATTTTCTTATAATATAACAATGTATTAATAATAATGTATTATATAAAGGTTGATTTTTTAATTGCAGTTTTTTTTAAATCGAATAAAACACTCAAGTTTGCATCATACGTTAACATTTTTTATTGGAATCGATAAATTGGTCTTTGCCATTTCCATTCGGAAGGTCCAATTTTTCGTCACTTTTTCGAGCATTTCGGCCAGCATAATGGCCAGTATAATCGAATTACGGGTGTTATGTTATACAACAAGACTTTCATAGTGTTCGGCTTGTCCACATAGACATAACCCCACAAGAAATAATCAAGAGGCGTTAAATCGCAAGATCTTGGGAGCCAACTCACAGGGCCAAATCGAGAGATAAGCTGCTCACCAAATTCATCCCTCAACATATCCATCGTTTCACGATCAGTGTGGCATGTTGCACCGTCCTGATGAAACCACATGTCAATCAAGTTCAACTCAGCCAATTGGGGCACATGCCCACCTTGTGGTTGAGTAACACATGTCCAATCGCTGAGAACGGCGACGAATTGACATTTCACTATCGCCATTAACACTGGTCGCTACGGCTGCAATATTTTCTTCTGTATTCATGCGAGTCGATGGTTTTATGTCCAACCAAGTAAATTTGGTGCGAAATTTGAAGATAACAGCACGAATTGTTGATTCAACAGATCGATTATGACGACCACAAAATGGTCGTATCAAATGATGCACATTTGTCACAGAGCACGAATTTAGATAATAAATTTCAACGATTTACAATCGTTGCTCGTTTGTTAGTCTTTCCATGATGAAATGATAGAGTATACTGTACACTTCTCACTTTGACAGATGACGTTTGGACGCCATTACCAACCAGTGCTGCCAATTTGAAAAACTTAAATTTTAAAAAATCGCTCTTATATTCTTACAATTCTTGGTAAACTTTGAAAAAGTTCGACCGATTAACTATACCTGACTTTACATACGAATGACAGATTTGATTTGATTCATGTAGTTTATCCAATTGTACGAAATTCGGAAGAACTTTGCACTCGCCAAGCGTTGGGCAAATTTAGTTTTTTTTTTTTTTAAATAGGACTGCATTGTTATATCTTTTCTGATATTTCAAATATAAGTTGGATGATTTATCTAAATTCAACATTTCTTTTGAATTTTTAAATGGTAAGCCATAGTAGTCTATATTTTTCCATTATATCGCTCGACAATCGGTAACAAATTTTGAAAAAAAATTTTGGGTATTCCTTTAAAAAAAGGCAGATTTTGCTAATATTTTTCTAATTTTTCGTTTAATCGCATTAAATTATATAAAATTTTATACATATCTAGCATTCCAAAATTTAGGTCAAAGAACGAAAGTAGACCGCATCGCTCACTGTCATGCTTCTACGTCTCCTTTGTTTTTAATTGATAGGTTGCAGTAATCTAAAATTTGGTCTACAATATTGCTTTGTAACACCCTGAAAGCCTCTTCAGATCTTCCCTGTATAAATGATCCACATAATTCAATTGTTTACAGATTCGCATAAATTTAATCAAGCTTTATAAACGGAGTTATATAATTAGTGGTTTCAAAACCGCTGCTCTAACAAGACTGTCAGGTGTTAAATACCTGTCATCTGATGTTTTATTTATTTAGTGAAAGGTTTGCCATAATATGGAAGGCGTTAAAATAGGTAAAACTTGCTGCAAAAAAGATAATTCAAACGTGGACAATTTTCGTGCATTACAGGGTGATTGTGGTCGTCATAATCGATCTATTGTGCAAGGTATTGGCAAGATTATGAAGAAATTTGAAGAGACTGGACGCGGATAATCCGAATTTCCACTTAGAACGCTATGACCGTATGACGACAGATTTTGTTTTTGACCTGCAATTGAAGATTATAAACTTGACGATGTGTGGTTTCAACACGATGGTACCACGAGCCACACAATCCGACTGATTTCGACTTTATTGCATGAGAAGTTTCTAGAAAGCGTAATATCACGTTTTGGAGACGTCAATTGGCCACCAAGACCTTATGATTTGACGCCGTTAGACTTCCTTTTTGTGGGGACTAAATAAGTCAAAGACCATGTTTACGTGGATAATTCCCAAACGTTGAAAACTAACATTCGTCAAGTTATACTGCCCAAAGCGTGCGAAGAAGTGGTCGAAAACTCAAAACCTCAAAAGGAGGTCACTGCTGCAACCAATCTGGAGGAGGCCATTTAAATGACATTGTATTTCGTAAACAATGTTCAGGTCCAAAAAGTATAATGAAATAAAAGTGGATAACCCCGTATATTAAGCTTCTGGTGAACTTTGTCTGAAAATAGAAATGGATTACATTGCCGTTTTGCTTCGACTAATTAACCGGTTTGCAAAAATCGGCAATCCTCCAAGCTTTCAACGCGGAAGTTTTCAGTAAATTGGAATTTCACCCCTTCTGGCATTCTGCAATGTAATTTTTATTTGAGATGTTTTGTCTGATAGATCTTACGTCGCTTAAATTGCTGCGGAATAGCCGATAATGGAAGCAATTTGCATTACTTTGCATCTTAGAGTTAAGCGAGGGAGTAGGCCTTTATTTCCTCCTTTGGCTTAGGCTAAATATGTTTTCGTGAACATTTGTCAGTGGAAAAAAGACTTCGTTGTACTTTTGTGTGCCTTGGAAAGGAAGAAGAGCAAAAGTATCATAATCAACAGACTGGTCATTATACGAATATTAGGTAGTTCGCACCAAAATTTGTGTCAAATTTTTAACACTAAACAAATGCATGGCTTGAAAGAAGAAAGATGCAGGAAAAAAGGTTCTTTATTTTTGTGCGGCTTGGAAAGGGAGAAAGTAAAAGCATTACAATCAAATATTAATTTAAAAGTAGTAAATATTTAATTTCAACGGACTGGTCATTATGCTAATATTTGGCGTTTCGCACCGAAATTTGTGTTAAAATGGATGCCTTTTTCTGATGAAAAGTAGACAATGCGATTTTGAAGCATTAACAATTTTTAAAACTTAATAAATGTATGGCTTGAAAGAAGAATAAATCTTAGATGCAGTAAGAAAGGTTCCTTACTTTTGTGCGCCTTGTAAAGGGAGAAGAGCAAAAGTATCATAATCAAATATTAATTTAAAAGCAATTAAATAATGTCAAAGGACTATTTATTATGTGAATGTTTGGGCCGAAATTTGTGTTAAGTTGGATGATTTTGTCTGATGAACAATAACAATTTTTGAAACTAAATAAATGCATGGCTTGAAAGAAGAATAAATCTTAGATGCAGGAAGAAAGGTAGAAAGTAAAAGTACTGGTCATTAGGCGAATATTTGGCATTTCACTTCGAAATTTGTGTTAAATTGGATGTCTTTTTTCTGAGGAAAAGTAGGGAATGCGATTTTAAAGCATTAATAATTTTTAAAACTTAATAAGTGCATGTCTTAAAAGAAGAATAAATCTTAGATGCAGAAAAAAGGGTTCTTTACTTTTATGTGCCTGGGAAAGGGAGAAGGTCGAAGTACTGGTCATTAGGCGAATATTTGGCATTTCACTCCGAAATTTGTGTTAAATTGGATGCCTTTTTCTGATGAAAAGTAGAGAATGCGATTTTAAAGCATTAACAATTTTTAAAACTTAATAAATGCATGACTTGAAAGAAGAATAAATCTTAGATACAAGACAGAAATGCCATTATTCTTCCGGCAATTGATTGAACAAAATACGGAAATTATAAAATGCAATAGCATTAAGATTCGGCCATAAAATATTTAAGAAGGCTGTCGTTTTCGTTTGATTTGCATATACTAATTTCTAGACTTTATTTGGATGTTTTATGTAATGTATTAAAAATGTAAATGAATGAATGAATGTATTAAAGTGATGTCCGACTATTAAGGACATCACTATGGCGAATCAAATAATGCAATAGATTTGAGAGGATTTTGTAATAGATTTGAGTTCGTTTATTTCATAGAGGCGCTCATATCCATCATCCGATTGAAATTAACTTTTAAAAGTAATAGTTTCCAAAATATCAGTAATATGAATGAATATATTATTGAATTGAATTGAATTGAAAATATTTTATTCCTATGAAAATGAATCCTCGGTTAACTGATATTACCTGTACAATGAATGTAAAGTTTAATTGCAATTTTAGGATGTAATTTTTCAACGTAAATACTCGATATCTTTGCTATATAACTAAATATGTTTGAAATGATTATCTCTTATTCGATTACATTTATTTTATTGGGTTTTGTAACGCAACCTGTCTTCATTCTTTACAACATAAACTTTAAAGCATTTTGTGGTTTCCTCTGCAATTGTTTTACAGTCCACACATATTATTTTACTTTATGGCACGTTTGTGATATTTTTTCGTTTTCTCATTTTTATTGTAAGCAAACAATTTCTCTGTTGAAAGGAAAAACTTATGTAACAAGAAAAATAAAGAATAACAACAAAAAGTAAAGAGAATAAAAGCAATAAAAGACATGAAGACAAAACTATTTTTAAGCTTAAGAAAAGTTATGACGTGAAAGGAAAAAAACTCTAACCAATAACAGAATAAATGAGCAAAAAGTGGTTACGGGTGGGAAAACAAAAGACTTAAAACACAACCACAAGTTATAAAGTTGTAGATAACTTTGTCTAGAGTTACAATTATTTTCAAACAAAATAATTGAATAATAGAATTGTATGTTTAACGAATAATTGAAATTAAAAAAAAAAAATACAGCGAGGGATTGATGGCGTGGCCTTCTAACTTATTGTTATGGGTGATATTTTAAAAAACTAGATTTTAGATGTGAACGACTATCACAAAACAAGGGTTATTTGAAATAACAATTCTTACTTCTTTTATAGATTTGAAGACTCAAAAGTTTTCATTACAACAATTGATTTACAACAATATTTACAAATTAACACTGCTTAATTTAAAAAAATAGAATTCTGTACTTCGAAATTATAGACCACTTTGTGTTTTTGTTATGGCTCACCGCATCGCAAATCAAACATATTATTAGACGACTCTTTGATCAATTTAATTTTCTGACAAGCTCACTTTAATGAGAAGTTCTTCAATTTAGAAATGTTATTATCTAAACTTTTAAAGTCAATCTAGGTTTTGAAAGAAAGAATTTTGCTGCCTCTTTCAGGAGATACATATAAGGGAAATAGCGCTTTCCTCCAATCGAGGCATAAACAACTAAGCTGTGAAATATTAAAAGAACAGCAGAATATATTGATTTTTTAAAGAAAGATTTTTATGAACGTCCAAATTTTTCTAATTATTGTTATTTTGATGTCTGTCTTTAAGAATTTTCCTCATGGTATATTTGTTAGATTTTTATATTGTTACTGCTTTACAAAATTTTCCTCACCACTTTCAAAAATTGAGCTTGTTGTGAATAAAAAGAGTTTTTTTGTGGTTTTGTAAGACAAATTGTTTGTATGGCTTTAAGTTAAATTAGGCTTTTAGCCATTGACTTTGGTTTGGTTTTCACCACCAAACAATACCAACAAATTTGTTTGTTTTGTTTTCAATAAAACAAACGCTTAGTTGTTGACTAAAAATAAATGTTACTTTCTCATCCAAAGATTA
The DNA here is from genome assembly GCA_019455685.1 of Philornis downsi. Taxonomy (NCBI): domain Eukaryota; kingdom Metazoa; phylum Arthropoda; class Insecta; order Diptera; family Muscidae; genus Philornis; species Philornis downsi. The sequence continues at coordinate 238,637 of JAHXMU010000055.1, read as the reverse complement.
ATAGATTTTTGACACTTCCCTTATGGTTTCAATCAATTATAATTAATTCTTTTATTTCCTACATTTCATTGATATTTTTATATTCGTAATTTATGGTTTCCAATTCGTCTTTACACATTTTTGTCTCTTCTTATCATTAGTTTTTTCTCTGAATTTTTTTTTTCAATTAAAATAGTATTAAAACTTTGTTTTTATTCAAATAATTCAAATTCAAATAAGAATTAGGGGGCATTTTGTGTGTTTGCAAAAAATAAAATTTTTACTTCCACCACATAAAGATTAATTTTAATTATTATTAATTTAATTAACTTCTAACACTTCAATTTTGATTTCAATTAAATACAATTAGTTCTTTTGATTTCACTGCTTTATTATTATTTATATTTCCATTCATCTTCCGTTGTAGTGATCAGCTCTTGTTTTCCTTAATATTGGTAATGACAACAAAAGACTTAAGCAACAAACTTTGGGAACTCAATTCTTTTGCCATTATTAAGTTTATTTCGCTAATACTTGCTTGATTTGAGCTGTTTTGGTTAATTTCACTTATTATGAATAAAATCTATATGTTATCCATTTCAAGGGCAGTAAAAGAGTTCAGTATTTATGTAACGAAATGAGGTCCGATGGCTCCTCCGGTTTAGTTGTTCAATGTTTTCAAATATCGCCCATAAACTTTTCTGATTATCCAGCTCATGTAAAGAGATATTGCGTTCTTTCTTCTTTCATATCTTTTAAATAATTTTAATTTAACGTTAGTTAACTTCTTAATAATTACGATTTTATACCATTTAAAGGTATTGCAATTCATAGTTTTAATTTCCTGTGCAAATTTATTTTCATTTTCCGTTCTTATTTTTTACTTTTAGCATTATTAGTTCAATTTATATGTTAGATTTAAGTTGGTTAACTTCTTTTCTATGTTTTTTTTTTCACTATGTTATTAATTTAATTTTGTTTTCGTTTCTTTTTCTTTTTCAGTTTTTTGTTTATTTTGCTACGTTTATATTTTAAGCATTCCATTTCATCGTCATTAACATTGCCAAGTTGAAAATATGTCACATATAAGTGTTATAACTTTGGCCATAGTGTCAGTAGCGGTCACAACATGTCGAGCACTACCAGATGTGAGTACAAAACAACTTTTTATACGTTTTTTTTTTAACATACTCGTACATCACAAATACATAGCACATCATCATTACTATCACTCAAATATCTTCTATTAATTTACACTTATTGAGGTGGCCGATTTTAAATTTGTTTTGTTATATATTATATAAGAAGATATATATCTATATTATTAAGATGTATTATATATTATTAAGACATATATATATATTATATGATATATATATATATTATTGTTATAAAGTCAGACGAACAATTCTTATCCAAACTTATAGTAAGGTCGTTGTGCTTTGGAAGACAGATCTATTTATTTACACCCATTAGATTGTAAGTTTGAATTCTTCAGAGGTGTTCTGTATTTTGACTCAAAATTCTAACGAAAATTATTCCAGAAATGGACTACTATATGTGTATGGAACAGGGCACCAATTGCTACACTATTCAATTTATGGGTCCTGCAAGTCAAAACTTCGCAAATGTGATTTAGCGAATCAGGGATGATAAAGCAAAAATCAATAAAACTTGAAGAGGTAGAGTTGAGAGCCATTTCAACTAAAACATGAACTCATTTATCTATATATTTACGAGTATATAAAATTGGATTGTTACTGGATGACTGATTGCCTGATTGATCATCGCCCGTACCAAAAGTCTAAAGTTAGAGTGACAAAAATTTGAAAATACATGGTTTTTAAAGAGTAAGCGAGCAATAGGAAGGCAAAATTCGTACTTTTAGGGATAAAAACAGTGTTAAGAGACACTAATCTGATACCAACTTCCAGTTCAGATGGCTATATAACGGCTATATTTTAGGATAAGCGAGTGAAAGGAAGGAACTTTTCAAATTTGTACTTTTTGGGGTAAAAAGGGGTAAAAAAGGGCAAAACCGATACCATCGTCCGGATCAAGCGGCTAAAGCCAGAATCATGAAAACTGGACCCATTACCTTTCTAGAGCGATCACGCGACATGAAAGGATTTTTCCCCCAAAAAGAATGTCAAACACTGTACGGTTGCCAGGATGAAGTCGCTTAAGTTAGAATCATGCAAATTGGTGTCCATATTAATACCGTAGAATAGATAAGCATTAGGATACAAATTATTCAAAACTCATGATTTTAGTGACAGAAACAAAGTAAAAATAGTCAAATGCACTCTGATCGCTCAGTTCAAATGACTATATCTAAAATCACGAAAATTGGTGCATTCAAAAAGGGATCTTTCGATATTTATGCTTTTAGATGATAGAACAAGAAAAAAAGGGGACAAAATTTGTACCATAAATAAAAATACCAGCGTGGACCAAGGACGAAAAAGGGTTTGTAAAAATTCGTAATTTTAGAGAATAAAACGTGAAAGAATGAGATCAAAAATGAAGCTGTTGTCCAAGACAAATGGCTTATGCTAGTATCACTGAATATAAAAAGGATATTGCTAATATGATGTAGTCGTTTGTTTAAGAGCTGTCTCCCGAAATCATTGTATTCAGGGGATCAAACAGCTGAAAAGTGGCATAACAGTGATACACCGGATAGGCACAAATAATAAAAAAAGTCATAAAAATAAGAGTGTAAACTGCTTTATTAATATATGTGCTTAATTAAGAGGAGTTTTCTGAAATTAGTACTTTTAGGAGAGGTCGCAAAAAAAACGGTGAAGCTGAAGTAACCAGCACACTCCTCCTATGTCGTAGTCGTCCAACCTTAAATAGAAACTGGTTATCATTTCACGATACCGAACTCCATTGACTGTTTGACGTGTCTCATTTTCATAAAAAGAGGGTCCAATGATTCCTCCAGCAAGAAATCCACACTACACAGTAACACGTTGAGGATGCATTTGCTTCTCGTGAATCACTCGAGGATTTTCTTCACCCCAAATGCGACAATTCTGCTTACTGACGAAGCCATCAAGATGGTAATGGGCCTCGTCACTGAAGATGATTTTATCACCAGAATCAGCATTTTCAAGTTGTTTCTCTAATACCCAATTAACGAACTCCCTTCGCTGTCCATGGTCAGCTGGCTTCAGTTCCTGAGTCAATTGAACTTTATATGCATGAAGATGCAAATCTTTCGTCAAAATTCGCTGCATAATGGATTTGGAGACACCAACTTGCTGAACTCAGTGTCGAATTGAGGTGGATGGAGTTTGAGCGACATCACCACGTACAGCTGCGACATTTTCGGTCGATCGACCTGGTCGAAGGCGCGTTGTTGTCTTCACATCACTAACAGACCCAGTTTTGGCAAATTTATCCAATAATCTCCTTACAGTTGACTCGTTTGGAGCATTATTGTGACCCCAAATTGATCGCAATTTGCGAACTGTAGCCGCAAAACTTTCACCATTTTGGTAAAACAATTTCACAATGAGAATGCGTTGTTTATTCGTGTAGCGCTCCATTTTTACTAACCTCGCACCTTCTACTAGCAAACAATAATAATTGTTCAAATGTCAAACAATGACACTTCGAATGGCGCCAAATTTAAATCTTGCATTCTTGTTGGGATACCCTTTGTATTGAAATAAATATGACAAAACTTGTTTCATAGACTAGATCGGAATGATGAAGGTGAAAAGAGGAATCTTAAAGAGACCGCTCCTCTTGCGGCTTTTCCAGATATTATGGACGGATTTCACGGAACTCCCTTTTAAGGCAAAACCATTGGCGAGGGGAAACAAAAACGTGCAGTCGTGTTGCGGTGATGATAAAGTAAACTGCGTTTTCCGAAATTTGAATTGTTGGGATTTTAATCGGATGTGAGGTGAAAAAGTAGCAATATCTGGGAGCACTTTTAAATTTAGAGTCATGGAAATTATCAAGAAGCTTTGTCCCAGCAAATAAAATGGCAATTTCTTTCGATATTTTGGGAAAAATGTTTTTGTTCGGTATTAAATTTTACAATGGGAATAATGAAAGTAACAGAACTCCCTGTTCAAGTTTCCAGTTTTTGATATTGAATTTGAAAATGACCTATTAGCACTTATATGCGCTATATAAACCACATTATTATCATTATTTTGTCGCGTATAGGCAGAATAAATCAGCACTTACAGCGGGCGCATCCGTAAGATAATGCACGACGAAAATAGAAGGTGCAAATAGATAATTATTGATCTGATATCACATGCGTGGGTGGCTAAATTAAAATGCATCCATTGCTTACATTTTGCTTATATAAAATGAATTTGAAACAAAACAATGGCGATGACTTTACCAAATTTGGCTACCTTTGTTATGCACTCATTTCACAATGACTATAAAATATATATTTCGGACTTTCAAAAATGTCATGAAACTGCTACCATATTCCTTTCTCCCATAAGAGGTGTTAAAATTATAACGTCCATTTTTGCCGACATTCATTTACTAAACAAACAACGTAGTCCACCAAAGATATGTCGACGATAGTCCCGCCGAATTTGGACAATAATAAAACAAAATCACGCCCACGTTCACGTTCTCTAGCGGGATGTGAGAAATGTTTCACAATGTTTGTTTTTTGCCAATAATAATATTGCATTTTATTGTTTAAACAAACAAAAAAGGCAAAAGCAAGCGTGCTTACTGAGCACGTGAATTATTTGTTGCAAAATTGGAAAGACAACAACAACACTGGCAACACTACGAAACACAAGTACAACAATTATTATTATACTTTGACTTGATCTGCTGTTGGCTGTTTCAAAGTCTCTTACAACATGACAGAAAAAATAAACTAAACACAATAATTACCAGCGGATATAGAGACATACATACCTATTATCGAGCATACCGTCGGCTGGACGGACATTACCCAGGTTACTTGCCTAAGCCCCTTATAATGACTTCAATACTAGCATCTAATAGTAGTAGTACTAGTAGTAGTAGTAGTAGTATTAGTATCATGATCTTTCTTTCCTTTTGTATTGACAGTCAGCAACATTTTGTCAATAAGAACTAAATGAGCTCAAAAAATTAACAATTTTAATGGTTACACAAGCGCGTGATTTGTCCACAACTTTGAACAATCAACTGTAGAAGAAATCGCTTCGAACAGCAACAGCAACAACTACAGTAACGTTAATAACTCCAATCAATGGTCGTTTACAACAAATGACGGATATTGTGAAATGTTTGATTTGGATTATTGTGCAGAAATAAAACAAGCAAATCAACAGCAGCATTAAGCTCCATGTTTTTTGAGTAATTCAACGATTGAGAATGTCACTGGAGGCAAACAAGAAGAGGGGGGGGAAGGGGGCATAGGTAATGTCATGATCTCATAATGACTTGATCACATTTAGTAGTATGGAAAAAGGGAAAGGTTTCTTGGTGAATTGAAAATATAGCCATATTTACTTAGTGCCGGTGCAGTTTTAAGCAGATAGCCATTGATGGCAAAGGGAAATCATTTCCAAATGTAAATCAATGTAATAAAAATCCTTTCGCAATGGCGTCAATTCTTTTGGCGACTTCTTGGTAGATTACAAAAAAAAATTTAATATGTATTATAACAGGTTTATAAAATGGAATTTCTATTATATGTTATATATTGTTATATAATATTATATATGTTATATATGTTATATGTCTTTGCAATATCAAAAGTCTTTGTACTGACAACAATTGCCGACTACCCTCCCTTGCAAATAATCTTTATATATATAATTTTACTGTACGGGCGTTGTCAGTGAACTCCTCCTAAACGGCTGGACCGCTTTGCATAAATTTTTGTATATGCGTCTGGGTGGTGCTCGGTATGGTTTAGATTTACAATTCGGTCCAATTGGACAAAGGGACGTGGTACCTCCCATACAAACCATAAATTAAATATCCAATATTTCTGCTCCTGCTTACGGTATTTGAACAAAATTTGGTGCGTAGGTTTGGTGTACATATCTTAAGTGCTACTGCAAATATGGGCGGGATTGGACAATGAGGCGTGGTACCTCCCATACAAACCATAAATTAAATATCCATTATTTCTGCTCCTGTTTACGGTATTTGAACAAAATTTGGTACATCGGTTTGGTGCACATATTTTAAGTGCTGCTGCAAATATGGGCGAGATTGGACAGTGGAGAGTGGTACCTCCTATACAAACCACAAATTAAAAAGCAATTATTTCTGCTCCTGCTAATGAAACATTTCCAATAAAAATAAAATTTGAAGGTCGGCTAGTATTGTGTATATTTGAACATATTTTATAGAACATATTTTATTTCAATATATTCTGTAGCAAATGGCCGTTTTTAAAACATTTTCCCGTAGCTACCTTTGTTCCATAAATGTTGCTTCATTAGCGCTGTTTTCAAAAATTGGTAGAAAATATGATTTTCCACACAATTTTGTGTTGTGGAATTTTCTATGGAAAGAAACTTCTTCCAAACAATTTTCTATAGGAGCTGTGGTTTTCCGAAGATTATTGTATAAAATGATAATTTCTAAAGGATAGTCTTTCGAAAACGTGTTATTTAACAGAATTTCCTTTACAAAACATGTGATTTGACAAAAATGTTCTAAAGAAACAACGTTTTCTTTAAACATTTGCACAGAAACTGAAATTTGCCAAAGAAATATTTTTTTCTTTAGGGTGTTCGCAAAATTTTTCTATAGAAAATGTTATCCCCAACAGCTTTTCTAGAGAAACTGTATTTCCCAAAAATATTTCTATAGAGAATGTGTTTCCCCGCAATTTTCCCATAGAAAATCTGTTTTCCAAAAGTGTTTCTGTGGACAATTTATTTTCCAAAACTTTTTCTGTCGAAAATGTTTTTTCCTAAACAGTTCACTATTGAAAATATGTTTTTCAAATGGTTTCTAATAGAAATGGACAATTTTCTGTATAAAAAGTGTGTTTGCAAAAAGTTTTCTAATGAAAATGTGTTTTTTTGCAAAACATATTTTTTCCAAGAATGCTATTTATAGCAAATAAATGTTTTTGAAGAGTTTCCTAAAAAAATACAAAAGTTTTCTATAGAAAATATGTTTTCTTAATACTTTTGTATAGAAATGGAGTTTTCCAAACTGTTCATCATAGAAAATATACTTTCCAAATAGTTTCCAATGGGAAATGTGCATATCAAAACAATTCTGTGTACAAAATGCATGCTTTCAAAAGTTTCCCAGTGAAAGTGTAATTTTTACAAAATGTATTTTTTTTCAAACATCTTTCTATAGAAAACATATGCTTCCGAACAGTTTCCTATATAAAACACGTGTTTTCAAACAGTTTTCTATAGAAAACATGCTTTCTTATCATTTTTGTATGGAAATTACGTTTTCCAAACAACTCACCATAGAATATGTATTTTCCAAATAGTGAAAACTATTTTCTATACAAAATGTATGCTTCCAAAGGTTTTCTAATGAAAGTGTATTTTTCATAAAATTTATTTTTTCCAAACACCTTTTCATAGAAAATATATATTTCCGAACAGATTACTACAGAAAATATGTGTTCCCGAACAGTTTTCTATAGAAAGTATTTTTTCTTATCACTTTTGTATGGAAATTGCGTTTTCCGAATAATTTTCTATAGAAAATATATTTTAAGAAAAATCTTGTTTGGATGGGCGGTTTCCTTTTCTTTCCTTTTTGAAATAAATTTTTGTAGAAAATGTAGTTTTCTAGTAACTTTTGCTGCTTAAGATTAAACCATTTCGATAATTTTCTTTATAGACTGTGTCTGCTAAAATTTTATTAGCGTTAAAGAGCATACAAGTATTTTTTCCCGAATAATTCGTTGCAGAAAAAGTGTGCCCGAAAATAATGTTCTGTAGAAAATTAATACTTCGACCAATATGCTATATAAAGCATATTCGTACTAACAGCTATAAATTTTCTATCGAAAATGTCTCTACTGAATTAATTTTATACAAAAAATGTGTCGCTCCAAGCAATTTTCGTTAAGAAATTTTTGTTTCTCTACTCAATTTTAAATATGAAATGGGGAATACATTTCTCTCTGCTTCTTCAATCTTCTATAGAAAATGTGTCTATTCTAACAACTTTTTACAGAAAATCTATTCTTCTGAATAATAACCGACAGAAATGTTCCTCTCCGAACAATTCCGTATAGAAAATCTGTGCCTCTAAATAATTTTCTTGTTTATGAAAATTGGAATCTTTAAACATCCTTAGAAGTAATTTTTTATAAAGAATGTGTCACTGCAGGCCATTTTCTACAGAAAATGTGTCCCCCTAAATAATTTTCTTGATTATGAAAATTGGAATCTTTAAACAATGCGCTACAGAAAACGAATTCCTACTTACAATTAATACCAATGCAAATAATTTTGCATACAAAGTGTCTTTTTAGAAGTAATTTTTTATAAACAACGTATCACTGCGAGCTATTTTCTACAGAAAATGTGTCCCTCTAAATAATTTTCTTGCTTATCGAAATTGAAATCTTTAAATAATATGATACAGAAAACGCATTCCTACTTACAATTAACACCAATGCAAATAATTTTGCATACAAAGTGGCCCCTTAGGAGTAATTTTCTATAAAAAATGTGTCGCTGCAAGCTATTTTCTACAGAAAATTTGTTCCTCTAAACAGTTTTCTACAAAAAATGGGTTTCTCAAAAAAAAAAAAAAAAAAAAATTGATAAATAAATAAATAAAATAAAAAATACGAAATTATACCAAATGTGTTCATCTAACAGTTTCTGTAAAAAAATATTTCCCCAGAAATTATCTTCTGAATGGATGGTCTCGAAATAATTTGCTGTAGAATAGAGTACTTTTCTATAAGAAATATATACTCCCATCAATATTCCATGGAAAACGTATTCTCACAAACTAGGAATTTCCTATTAAAAGTTTACTTAATTTGACAAATTTCTATAACAGATTTTATCCCTAAAACTCTTTTCTGTGGAAAGACAAATTTTATCCTCAATACTCTTTCCGTAGGAGTGTTAAAGAATTTTAAAGGGTATTAAAATAATTTTCTGTCGGAAATATGTCCCTTCAAACATATTTAATAAAAACGCTTTAATAGAAAAATGTTTGTGTCAGGTAATTTTTTTATAGAAATGAATTTGTAGAAAATGTTGTGTAGAAAAAGTTTCTTTCAAATCATATTCTACAGAAAATTCATTTCTCTGAAATCATCTGTAGTGAGGGTGTCCCCACAAGAACGCAAGATTTAAATTTTAAATAAATCACATATATTAAAAAAAAAAAATAAATTACATCGTAAAGTAGACAGAATGAGGTTATGTATGGAACAACACATCGGGCAGATGGCCGTTTTGCATAAATGTTGCGGTATTTCATTAATGCAGCGTCCAATTTCCTCTTTTAAGACTTGAGTCGTCGTTGGCTTATTCGCGTAAACCATCGACTTGAAAAATCCCCAAAGAAAAAAGTCTAATGGTGTTAAATCGCAAGATCTAGGCAGCCAATTCTGGTCTCCAAAACGCGAAATAACACGACCGAGAAGTGACTGATGCAACAATTGAATTGTTTCTCTGGCTGTGGCGCCGTCTTGTCGAAATCACATGCCCTCCACATTCATTTCTTCAATTCTGGGCACGAAAAACTGATTATCATTTCACGATACCGAACACCATTGACTGTCTTGCGTTCTTGTTGGGACACCCTTTAGAATAAGGTCTCTAGACAATTTCCTACATGAAAGACTCATGGGATAGCTTTTGAAAGTAATAATTATGTCCAAGTAATTTTTGTATAGGAAATGAAAATGATTGTCCTGGAAAAATGGTTTAAATAAAGTAAGAAAATAAGTCCGTTTCCTTTAGAAAAGATGCCCCTTCAAGATTTTCTTTGGAGTGAATGCATTTTTCATGGTTGTTTTCTGTAGAAGATATGACTCAAGAAATTGTTCGCAATGAAATAAGACTGTTAATAATATGTTCTCTAAGAATTACGCTGGAGCAAAAAAAAACTGCACTCTCTTTTCACACTGCATGCATGTGATATTGGACAGCTCTTCATATTCTGTGTGAACTTATAGGCATTTTTATATTTAGGATCAATGGCTGTTTAACTATAGGTGTGCGCATTATAGCTTTGGGAAGCTTCTACTATAATTTTTAATACTCAAATTACCGACAGCGCAGCGCTGAGAGATAGAGCATCTTTCAGATCGTTTACTAAGATTATTAAGATCGTTATGCCAAAAATACTTGAACCATCGTTATCACAGTTTTTAGAAAAATGTTTGGTAAGTTTGGGAATTTGTATGAATAAATATGTACGAAATAATACATAAATAAATTATCTGCCGGAATCAAAACAATTTGCCAAAACTCTTTGTTTACAGGCCATTTAAATTAACGTTAAAAATATAACATTTATGTATTGTTGGTGCCCGAGTAACAAACGATATAATTGTTATGTCTGCATGTTTAGGCCCAGTTGTGACTAATTGTCATTGTCTAAATAATATTTCTTTTTGTGGGCATAAACCTAAAAAAAAAGAAACGAAAATGTTGTTAACATTTTATGGATTTGGTTATGAACAATTTGCATGCTTTGTCAAAAACTAAACTAACAACCCAGCTCAACAATTGCTTTTGAAAATAACACTCAATACTAATAGCAAACGTAATTCTTTTAAAGGGGAAATAGAGGAAGGAGATGACTGCGACAATTGTGGTGATATGAAGGCTAAACTTTAAGCATTACTTATAAATATTTTATTGACGATTGGGGTGATAACTTATTTGTCATATTATTTTTAAAATTAGAAGTGATTATAGTTTGAAAATCTCTTTATGATGTATACAAATTGGAAATGATTTTGAAACTATAAAAGTTATCATATAATCTCTGTAAAGAAGTTAACTACCGATTTTTGAGCTATACCAATATATTTAGTTTTGCAAGCTAAAGTTCTATCACTCTAAAATAATTTTCCCTTTATAAAACAATGTTGTTTGATAAAGTTATCGCTGTATCGTTTTGGTTTTTGGCAAAACAGCAATTGGGCCAACCCCAAGGAAAAATAATCCCCTTAAAAATGAGTCATGCTTCTTGGGAAACCTGGGTTTACTCGACTTTTGGAAATTTAATAAAATTATGATTTTCATAGATTTTTATTGTGGTTTTCGTTTTTTCTTACACTCATTGTGTGGTTTTATTACAAGAACATTTATACGAGTATGTATTTATATTTTTGTGTAAATTTTTATTTTATACCCCGTGTTTGTTGTTGTTTTTGGCAGCATTATCATTGTTGTTTTTATTAACCTTGACCATAATATGTTTTGTGGCTTTTTTCTCTCTGTCTCCCTCTCTTAAGCAACGTAAACAATTTAAATACGTTTATTTCTTTGTGTGTCTGTAATATAATTTGATATGAAAGTTTAGTGGTGTGTATGTGTGTAGTTTTCTGTGTGTGTGTGTGCACTTAGTTTATTAATGAGCTTAGAGCATTGCTTAGTTATTGTCTGTACAGTAGGGTGCACACAATTTTCTTCGGCTTAAAATTTATTGAACAGAATGGTTGTTGGGCTTTCCAAAATGTACAATTTTGAAATTATTATTATTATATGGATAAATCGAAACATTTTGGATTTAACTAAAATTTCTTAAATAATAAGAAGCAGTTAATTATGGAAATTGAAATTCGAAGAATTCCAATCGGAATTCTAAAGTCATCAATTGAAAATCAAAATTTCCATTTAAAATTCAAAAGACATTAATCGAAATTCAAAACACATCAATCGAAATTCAAAACACATCAATTGAAATTCAAAACTCATCAATTGAAATTTAAAATATATCAATTGAAATTCAAAATACATCAATTTAAATTCAAAACACATCAATTGATATTTCAAATTCCTTATTTGAAATGTAAAAAAAAAACATAGCTTTAATTCGACCATAGCATGCTCTACACCTTAATGTGTGCAATGGGTAATTTAATTGTGAACATTTGAAGCTCACCAACAAAATGGCAAACAAAATAGTTTGCACTAATTGAAGCTGTGAAAATAATTCTCAAACCCTAGGCCGTCAACATTTTTCTCTTTATAAAATTGGAAGTAATTTTCTCAAATTATTCTCAAATATTCCCAACGCAATTATAATAACAGGACAACAAAAAAAATCGTTCGAGCAACAACAAAATTACGATTTTTTTTTATATTGTGAAAATAAATTTGCTTTGTGAAAATTCAAATTCGGTCAAACCGATAGCTTTTATATCACATATCAATAGTAACAATGTTGGAAAATATGTAAATTCCATTTCTAATATTAACATTTATTATATTATTGTAATCTTATCTTTTAATACATTTGAAACTCCTTATTTTTTAGTAATAAATTTTTTTTTTATTAAATTGTCCAGTTTGAGTGCATCATCATCATTATTGAATAGAGTATATTGCGGTGGAAAGTACCAATTATTTTTCGAATTTCAATTGATGTGTTTTGAATTCCAATTGATGTGTTTTGAATTTCAATTGATGTCTTTTGAATTTCAATTAATGAGTTTTGAATTTAAATTAATGAGTTTCAAATTTCAAATGGAAATTTTGATTCTCAATTGATGTCTTTTGAATTTCAAATGGAAATTTTCATTTTCAATTGATGTGTTTCGAATTTCAATTGGAATTTTTCGAATATCAATTGGAATTTTTCGAATTTCAATTGGAAATGGTGTAGAGAGACATATTTACTGCATAAAGAAAATTATCTTGAGAGACATATTTGCTATGTAGTAAATTATCTGAAGGGATAAATCACAACAATTTTCTATTTTATGCATTGAAAGTTGAATTGAGAGACACATTTTTTGTGCGACAAATTGTGTTGAGATATAAATTTTGTATGAAAATTGTTTCGAAATCCTCATATCTAAATTGAATATTTTCTTAAGAAATACAGTTTTAGCACAAAATATTGAGTAGTTTTTCGGGACAAATAATTTTGATAGAAAGCTGTATTAACAGGAATGTTTTCTAATTTTCACGAGACGTCTCTAGATAAGTTTTCATATTGAAAAATTATGTCACCAAAACCATTTTCTGCATGGAAAATCATATTGGGAGAAAAGTTTGCAACCCTAGGTTCAAACCGTTTTCTATACAAAAATTAATGATATTGAGATAAACATTTTCTCCAATTTTCAAAAAAAGATGCTGAGAGAAAAAAGAAAATTATCTTGATAGGCATATTTTCACATTTATAAACAGAAGGATATCATAAAACAAAGATTTCAACTAAAAAAATTATGATTAATTTTGGGATAACATTTTTATTATTTTATACGCATTTTATTGTTTATCGTGTATTGTTTTGAATTTATGGGTACTTTTCCAATAGAAATTTGTTGTGAATTTTGCGTTATCTGTAGAATGAAAAGGATATAAAGATATTCATTTTCTGTAGCAAATTGTGTTTAGAGTCATGAATTCTTTAGGAAGTTATAATAAGAGATATATTGTTCAAATTTGTCTTGGGTGATATATTTCTTTTAACAGGAAAATTTGTATTTTTTTTAACAGGAAACTTTGAAAAAAGTTAAATTTATCTTTAGAAATAACTGTTATGTATATACATATACAAATACTTTCATATGGGATACAGTTTCCCATAGTGTATGCTTCAGGAAAACTATTTTCTATAGAAAATTGTTTTGAAGATACTTTTGGTCATATTGAGATATAGTAAAGGATTTGTATGTATGAAAAACTGCCAGTTTAGCGATCTGCATATGTTGCTTTGATGATTTCTTGGCTAGTTATTGTTACACCTGTTTTTGTAGCAGGTAACATATTTATAGCTATATTGCATATAATATTTGGCTGCTTATTCCGTTTTACTGCGGCGTCTTTGTGGGAAGAATCGAATGTGTTGTTTTTGAGCCACAATAATATTGCCATTATTCAATTCTTATCATTTTAAATTTGTTTTAAAGGCCTTAACTCTAACTCTTTGGCATTAAAGTTAACCTAAATGTCAAACTATTGATATATTAAAAACAATGAAATGTGTGAATTTTGCCACTTAAAAGTACATTAAAAATTAATAAACAACAACTTTTTCAATAATAATATTAAATCATGATAAATAATTTGCTATTGACGATGTAGGTTAATGGACTTTGTGTTCGGCAGAGTAATAACATGCATATATCTATGCATGAAGAAAATAACTAATTCCGAAATCAATTAAACATATTTATTGTACATTTGCAGCTCCCATTAGATTGCATTGCAAAATTTTAAAAATTTCTAACAAATCATTTTAAGTGATTTTAAAAAAAATCATTTTTTCTTTTGGTATAACCATAAAAACCAGATTTTTCTTTAATAGCTTAACTTCCGCTATCAAAAAAAAAAAAAAAAAAAAAAAAAAAAAAAAAAACACTCCACATTATAACCGTACAATTGAGCTCACATGAATTTATTTGGATATCAAGTTGAAGGTATAAATTTCTTCTTTTCTCTGCTTAAGATTAGAAATCATTATGGGCGACCCTGTAACAGTATTGACAGTTGGTGGCCAACTTTGTGAGTGGTCCAGCGTGTTTTGACTTTTTGAATTATTGCAGTTAAATTTTTAGTCGGCTGGGTATTTAAATTGTTTCGATTCAAGTTAAATATTTTGAAATAAAGACAAAATATTTCGTTTGATATCAATTTATTTGGTTGGAGATAATAAACAGTTGCAATATAGTTGGAAGGAGAAGCAACCAAAAAAAGGCAATGAAACAAAAGACTTAAGAAAGAAACTCTTCTCACCATATAAATCGTAAACGGACTGTAAGGTTTGAAAGTATTTTCATACGAATTTTTCTTAAAGTGATTACATTTTTGGGGTACACATGGGGTTTGTTATAAATAAATACGTTTTGCTTTAATATAAATTTGAAATCTTTTGTCATACAGAATTTGTCTATCACATGACTTTTGTTACACAAAATAAATGATAAATCTAAGCGTGTATAAAAGTTATCAGCGCATATGATAGATTGTGGCAAGCCTTACAAATTTTCAAAGTTGTAATTTATGCTTTTATTTAATTTCAAAGCAGGAACAAGCAAAAATAGTCAGTGAAACACAAGACTTAGGAAAGAAACTCCTCTCAACGTTCAAGGTTGAAGCAAACTATCAGATTTGCCGATATTTTTTTATCGAAATTCCCCATAAAATTTATGTCCAAAATTGAATTTGCCTATTATGAGTTTCATGTGTTTTTAAGCTGTTGAATCTAAGCGTGTATAAAAGTTATCAGTGCATATATTACGACAAGCCTTACAACTTTTCAAAGTTGTAATTAATGCTTTCATTTAATTTCAAAGCAGGAACAAACAAAAATGGTCAGTGAAACAAAAGACTTAGGAAAGAAACTCTTCTCAACATTCAAACAGACTATCAGATTTACCGATATTTTTGATCGAAATTCCCCACAAAATTTATGTCCAAAATTGAATTTGCCTATTATGAGTTTTATGTGTTTGTAGTAATACAAATTTTGAAATTTCTGCTATAGAGAATTTGTCAAACTTATAGTTTTAGTTACGACAAATGACTTATTAATATCAAACATTAATTTCCATTCACTTTACAAATAAAAAATATATATAATAATATATGTAAAAAAAAAAACAAAAATACAGGATCTTAAACTGCATCCATATAAGCTGCAATTAACACAAGAATTGAAAGAGTCTGACTTCATAGCAAGGCTCGCATTTGCTAATAAAATGCTTAATCGATTTTCCAATTTTGACAATATCCTTTTCTCTGACGAGGCTCATTTCCTTATGAATGGGTTCGTAAACCGTCAAAATTGTCATTACTGGAACAGTGAAAATCCCAAAATCAAACGCCAGAAATCATTGCATAGTCCTAAAGTGACAGTATGGGCAGCAATCTCTGGCAGAGGAATAATTAGTCCTTTTTTCTTCGAAAATGCGCGGGGTCAAAACGTCACGGTTAATACGGAACGCTATGTTGAGATATTGGACGGATTTTTGGCTCCAGAAATTGAAAGTTTAAGAATAGTGAATTTCAGAACTTGGTTCCAACAAGATGGAGCTACCTGTCACACATCAAATGACTCCATGGTGGTGGTGAAGCAGATGTTCCCTGGCAGACTGATTTCGAAAAGAGGTGATATCCCATGGCCCCCACGTAGTCCAGACTTGACGCCTCTTGACTTTTTTTTGTGGGGATACCTTAAACACAAAGTCTACAGTAATAATCCAAGAAACATCGTTCAGTTCGAGGAGAATATCCGTGGTGAAATGGCAGCCATTACACCAGTATTACTGAAGAAAGTTTTCAACAATTTTCGTTTGCGGTTAGAGGAGTGCCGTCGTAGAGAGGGTCACCATTTAGATGATGTTATTTTTAAAAAATAAACTCCATTTAATACTCCATTTCATTCGTTCCTTTTTATGTGGTAGGTCGCAATATATTCAGTCTCAGGGTGTAAACTCGGATTTACGGCGGACATATCGTGGTGTACTGCAGGGTTCTGTATTAGGGCCCACGTTGTTTTCAATTTACATCAATGACATCTTTGGACATATACATTCTCTTAAAGCTCATTTAAATGCTGATGATCTACAACTCCTGGCTTATGAGAATAAAGATTTTGTTTATAACTTACAAAATCGTGTAAATAATGATCTAAAAACTATAAGCCGCTGGTGTGAAAATAATTTTATACATATAAAACCTTCTAAATCAAAAACAATAACTTTTAACTTAATCCCAAGCAGATCTGTTTCGTTTACATTAAATGGTTTATTATTATTGATTATTGTTAGCACCATAAAAATGTTAGAATTTAGTATTGATGATACTCTAAAATTTGAAAGCCATATCAGACAGGTAGCTTGTAAAATTACATTCTTGCTACGCAAGTTATATAACACAAAAGTGTCTCTTCCGCTATGTGACGCCACATGCGATGTTGATGCCACATGTTATTGATGGGTTACCAAGTTTATTGTAGAACAAGTACAGGTAGACCAGAGCTATTAAAAATATGCTTTAACCGTATAATTCGTTTTTGTGTATAATTTAAAACATTATCATCATTTTACATCACATACTGTTGAATTTTTGGGACCTTTATCGACCTTAGAAATATTTTGAATGAAATTTGGCACACCGAAGTACATACTTTCCAAATTTGTATTTGGTAGATCTTCAAGAACCAATAGTTTACAACTTCCACTGGCAAGAACGCTAATAATGCAGTGGTCTTTTCGATTTCGTACTATACGATTATGGAATTCAATAATTCCATATGAACACAAAAGATTCTCACTATCATGCTTTGGATTTAAGAAGCTCTTAATGTCTTGCTTGTAGAATTATTATACTTCAATATAAATTGTTGATGCTGCACATTCTATATCCTATCTTTCTCCATATTCGTTATTAATACTGTTAATATTATTAATATAATAATTATTATTAAAAGTTTTTAAAAAACTGAATTGTAAAATTTTAAGCATGTGTCGCAAAATGTTGGTTTGCGTAATCAATTTGGCCGTATGCGGCTTTGGATTGCGATATGGAAATGGAAAATAATAATAATAATAATAATAAAATCATCAGCACATATGTTAAATTATGGCAGGCCGTACAAGTTTTGCAAATTGTAGACAATTCTTTTAATAACATCTGAGAGAGAAGCAACCAAAGAGAGTAGGGAATACAAAAGACTTAGGAAAAGAACTTCTCTTACCATTCAAGTCCTAAGTACACTATCAGATTTAAAGATATTTCTATCGAAATTTTTCTCAAAGTTTATGTCTAAAATCGTTCACACCGCACTTACGAATTTAATAAATGCATGGTATATTTTATGAATAATATGTTTTTTTCTATTAACAACAAGTTTTTGTCATAGAAAATTTGTCAAACTTAAAGCTTTTGTTACACCAAATACCTCAAATGTTGTTTTCCGTTAGCGTGTAAAAAATCATCAGCGCATATGATAAATTATGACACGCTTTACAACTTTTCAAACTGTCAACCACCTCCAAATACTGTGTGTGTTACTTTTTTTATTTGTTTGCAGCCCCACATCACACCTATCAATTATGTACACTCTGTAATCGGCTTTTCATCGCTACTTTAACATATATTCATTGTTGCTTCCGTATTAGAGCAAAACAAAATTAATTCCTCTAGCTTTTTTTTAGTTCCCCTCATGTGACAATTACAGAAATGTGTCAATACGGAATATTTTTAACCCAGTTTTGTGTTCAATTTTTTTTTTTTTTTTTTTGCATCAAAATACAATTTATAACAACTGGATAATGAATGAGAAAAAGTAGCACGACATAGAGAAATGACCAACATTTTCCTCTATCCGACAATTGCCAATCAAACACTCTCGTGCACATAAAGGCTCGAGACAATTTCAAATCAATTGTCACTTTAAATTGGAGTGGTTCAAAGTATTTTTCTTTTCATTTGGGGTTCAAAGCAACACTTAATACCTTTTAACAATTCAACAGATTGAATGACATTTACAGTATAATATAATGCCATTAAACCACAAAACAATTACCTAATTTTCAAAACAAAAATTTATGTCGATTAAGTGCATAAACTCGAATGAAAAGACAGACGAAACAAAAGCTTGTGTAGACCTCGTTTCCCTTTAAAGCATAACATGGGAACAGAATGTTTGGCCTGAAGGAAACTAAAGTTTAAATCGCTTTTTTCCGAAATGATCTGTTTGACGTTTTTCTTGTAAGCCTTTGTCTTTAGCTGTTTCTCTCAAGTTTTTTTTCCATTTTAAATTTTTTGCTACAATTTAAATCTTGGAGCGTTTTTGTTTTTGCTTTGACGAGGCAAACACAAAGCTGTGATTTTAAAATAGTGGTATTAAAGGAATAATAGTAGCACTACAGCGAAAGACATTGACTTTTAAAGCAAAGGCAAATTCAAAAAAATATCTATTTTTTTGATGCTATAGCGGGCATAATTTCTATTGGTTCACATTTATTAGACTTTTATGGCAATGTTTATATATTTCTACTGATTATTATGCGTTTTTCTTCAACAAATATAAGTAACAGATGTTCCGTGACAAATTTTTGCAAAATTTTAAAGCATGTTTTTGTTAATCTGGCTAGTTATAAATAAATTCCATTCAACAATTATAAATTTCGGGAAGAAAAAAGACAATATAGAGAGATCTTAAGGTTCTCTAAGTTTTTTAAAATTCTACTGATGAGAACTAAAACTTGAAATTGGTGAAATTATTACAGTTTCCCAATTCTATAAACTATTATATACTACTATTATATTACGGCCAGTTACCGTGATAAGCAATGAATGCCATTAACTGAAGACATTATTCAGTTTGAAGATGTACTGCTTTGGCTTCATATTTTGAGTTCAAAAAATATTTTGTATCACCTTTTAAAAGAGTTCAGAAATGTCCTTCGCTGGCATAGTTAAGAGCTAATAGTTTTGTAATTCATTTACCAAATAATTTTACGATAGTTTCTACAGGGTGGGTCATAAGGGTATTGGCGGTTTAAATATTCAATTAAAAAAAAAAAAACTACGAAACATAAAAAAATATATATTTGTATTTTTAAAAAGTAGAAGCATGGGAATTTTTAAGACTTAAAAATAATGTTGTCCAAATGGCTTCCCTCGGCTGCTTGACACTCTTGGAACCGAAGTCGCAAATTTTGGAAAACTCGTTGAAAAGTTGTTCTCGGTATTTTGTTACTTTCCTGAATAATGTTCCTCTTCAACTGCTCTAAATTGGTCGGATTATTCTCGTAGACTACCGATTTGAGGTAGCCTCATAGAAAATAATCGCATGGAGAGAGATCGGGGCTACGTGGGGGCCATTCAATATCCCCCTTTTCGAAATGTGTTTTCCAGGAAAAACATTTTTCAGCAGCTCTATGGATACCCTAGCCGTATGACATGTGGCCCCATCCTGTTGAA
Source organism: Philornis downsi (assembly GCA_019455685.1). Classification (NCBI taxonomy): domain Eukaryota; kingdom Metazoa; phylum Arthropoda; class Insecta; order Diptera; family Muscidae; genus Philornis; species Philornis downsi. The sequence continues at coordinate 218,589 of JAHXMU010000055.1, read as the reverse complement.
ACCACATCCTCGAGGTATTGCCTTGAAGTTCTTGCAAAGCTGGCACCAAAAAGTCTGCTAGCATGTTGCAATAATTGTTCGCTCTAACCGTCATCGCATGCCCTCTTTCGTCCTCAAAAAAGTATGGTCCAATAATACCGGTTGACGTTATCCCAGCCCACACGATAAGCTTAGGGCTGTAAAGTGGACGTTCATGCAAGCGTCGGGGATTAGTCTCGAACCAGAACCGACAATTTTGCTTGTTCACATGGCCATTAAGGTGAAAATTGGCCTCATCACTAAAAATCACGTTGTTGAAATTGTTGAAACGCTCTAGCATCAAATTGACAAAGTTAAGTCGGTTATTGGCATCATCGGGTTTTAATTCTTGGACTATCTGAATCTTATAAGCCTTCAAATGCAAATCACGTTTCAAAATTCGTCGTAAAGTTGTTCTTTTGACATCCAAAGACTGACTTATCTTACGTGTTGACTGTTGCGGATTTCGCTGAACTGAAACACGAAATCGCTCCACAATGTCGGCTGATCTTGCAGAAACTGGGCGATCACGAACCGTAATTGGTACTGTTGAGCCGGTTGTTTCGAACATTCTGATCCATTTTCGTATCACATTGGCGCTTGGAACTTCACTTAAATCGTGTAAACCGTGTTCATGCCGATACAAACGTCGTGCAGTAATCACTGATTTATTGTTTTCGTAATACGCTCGGACACAAAATGCACGTTGCACTCCCGTGTACGGTTCCATGGCGACTAAATTTCCAGGAAGCGGCGCAGCGAGCAACATATTGCCGAGAAATTGAAGAATTAAATCGCCAACACTCATATGGCCCACCCTGTACATTGCTGTTCGTTTGAAGGCAATAATCATACTTATTTTAACAGAAAAAAATAGCAAACAGCATTTATAGTTTTCTCTAGAAGAGTCTAGAAATCGTAATTTCAGAAGTAAAGTTTAGCTCATTTTGGATAATTTTATTTAGGCCACTTGGTAGCCGTTCAGAATACAGATGATATCAATTGTTTAATATAATTACTCAGATTTAATTAATGAATTGGTTTAAAAATGAATTAAAATGAATTATTTGAACAACCACCGTTAACTTAAATTGGATTAAATTGTTAGAATTGAATACTATTGTTAGATGATGTAAAAGCCACCTATCCAACCATGAAATTGAAAAAAAACCCACTATTTGTGATGCATAGCTGGCAACCCAGCGGTGCACGGAGGTTTCGTGGTTGTGGTCGGCAAGAGAACGGGGCTCTTTGTCGTTCAACAACCACCAAGACCACGTCACCTTTCGAATAAATAATGTAAGTCTTAAATCCCTAACTTCTTTTTTTCCAAAAAAATATACCGTTTCCCTAAGTCAGTGAAATACAGAGTACGAATAGGAATTCAGATCTCCTGGTTTTCCAACCTTCTCAATTGAGCCTAAGCTCCTCCCGAATCGCCGATAGTGATTTGGAACCTGAGTTCCAGAAGGAAAAAGGCAAACGATCTAACATCAATTTTACATGAAACCTTAAAGAGTTATAGGTATTTTAAAATTAATTATTATTTGCTAGTCATTACACTAAAATTTCTTAGGCAAAATATCGCAACAAATTTTTAGAACATAATTTATATCCACCGTTAAAATGAATGTAGTTGACAACAGCGGTTTATAGCACGCTGAAACTATTTCCAAGTTTTATTTTGTTACATCCGCAGTTAACAAATCATTTTATAAATAATTTTTTCCTGTAGTTAAAATTTGTAACTAAAATAAAGAACCTGTAAGTGAGCTTCACATAAACGATATATTTTGCTAAAAAGATCGGAAACATTCTTTTCAAAATTTCATATAAGCAGCTTTCGAACAGATCCACAGATTTGAGAAATTTCAATGTTTCGAAAGAAAAAGTGTTTTAAACAATTTTGTGGTAGAGTCTAATAATTTTTTCACAAATCAGAAGCTATGACTAAAAACTCCCACTGACGAGTCGAGAGTGAACAGTGATTTTTTTTTTCAAAAATTAGAAATTCGCAAGTTTTACCAAACTTTAACGATTTTTCAGGGTTTAAGAGGATGTCCTCCAAAAACATTAAAAAAGAGTCCCAAATGCAAAAATCACTGAAACATAAGTATGCACATATCTCGGAAACCTAGCTTCTGCTAAAGAATGTAATTCTATTTCCAAGGTTTTAATCAGGTCTTTAATAGAAATACTGCCATTTTTTTTTGAATTGCTAAAATCAAAAAAAAAAAAAAGCGGCATAATAAAATTAGGCCGAAGCCACAATCCTGAAGATAAAGTAATTTCCATCCGGTTTGAGTAAAATAATTTGCGCTATGTTATCGACAGTTATTGCATACTCAATTCTTAGAGCATAAAAGAAATGATTGCAATGTGATCTTTAATTAGATAATAAAATATTGCGGAATAAAACCAGCATAAAAAATTCACCCCACAACTATGAAATAAAAAGTTCTCAGAGGAAAATTTCGAAGATGTTACTCACCTGGCCTCGTACATTGAAAAAAAGTCTAGATACTCGTATTGTCTATATTTTTGAAGTGATAACTATAGAAAACTAAAAAACGAATTATGTGGACAAAAGCTTTATAATATTGTAGTCTCTCGTTGCTTTTTAATTTTAATCATGGTTGTGGGTATTGTGCGATATTACGTTGGTCTAATATGATTTCTTTTGTACATTTTCTAATACTATTTCAGCAAATCTTTAAAGAATAGAATTTAAATTAGTTGTCAATGTTTAAAGTACGGATGGAAATTAAGATTTCAAAATAACTAAAAAGATATAGATTAAACTTATTTAAATTTATGACCAGAATACTTTTGGTTATAGTAGAACATCATGTTAGACAAACGCATGTTCTACTATAACCAAAAGTATTCTGGACATAAGTTTAAATAAGTTTAATCTATATCTTTTTAGTTAGTACGAAAGTTCTTTAAATTATTCAATACTAGTAAACAATAAGAGAATCATGAATTCATTGTTTAACTAGAAAATTGAAAATGAGCTTGTTGTTGGATCCAAACCAAGAGTGAACAACATATACGCCAACTGAAAGTGAACTACTATTCAATGGCGTCAGTTTAGAATACTTTACCTATGCTTGTCGATTGCTTAGCTACTCGAATTGTTCGCCAGCACACCGACGTGACTGCTGCTAGAAGATGCAGTTAATCACAATACTGTGTTAAAATATGAAAAACTATGATTAAGCTCAATATTTCTGTATTTTTCACTATTTTAAGTTATTTCTAAATAGGTAATGGAAAAATCATAAAATCAAAGACGAAAGACTTAAGGCACAAACTTTGAAAGGAGTCTGTAACATTAGTTTAGCTTTATTATTTCTACATCAGAGATCTAATAATCACTGAAATGTTACTCTGCAAATACAAGAATCATTCTTATGCATGACGTAGTAGTTGTCGAATCTACGATTCTATAGAAAATGTACTCATTTCGATAAAAATTTGTTGTAGTCTTCGGGTGACGATGTCAAAAAGTTGAAGAAAATAGCAATAAACGGAATTTAATGAACAAAATATGGGCGGTAGTAAGTCAATATATACACTTTGTTGATTTAACAAAAATATGTAAAGAAAATGTACTCGTATGAGGCAGTAACATATTTGGATAGAAATTTTATTTTATTTTTGTTTTAGATAAACTTTCTTAAGCATTTTGCCATCTACTGTTAATTAATTAATGTCTATGCTAATTGAACCTCCAACAGGTCCAGTAACGTTCATCGAAAGTATATGAATATCTCTTCAACATAAGTTTTATTATTGTTTGTTTAACGTTAATTAAAAAAAGCAAACAAGTGTGATAATAGGAAAAATGTTTCCAATAAAATTTAGATTCAGATGCGACTAAGCCATAATTCCGTTAGGACATACATAGCGAAGGCTGGCTGCTGATTTCTTACAATTGCATGATCAATACAAGCAACCGACGAAATACTGATGAATACTACGGGTAGTCGAACAAGTAACATGTCTAGTGAAAGTTTTTCAAACTTTAGTTCAAAATCGACGTTAAATAAACTTTCAGTGAACGCGTGTAAGTACACTGTATATGAAAAGTCCTTCTATGTTCTATTATTATGATTTATTTTATCAGCTGCTTCGCCGCATAGGGAAACCCACAGAAAAATACAATATTTTCTATATTTTACTACGTGAAAAGATGTGGCTGGTGACTGGTTAACATGACATCGAGCACTTTCTTCCTTTCAAGGTACTAAACTTCCTAAGGACAGGTTGATGTGCAACTGATATACAGTTTCTACTTTAATTTGTGCCAAAAACTTCTAAGCAAAACTTGATGGAACATTTTATATCTGAAATTGTTTGTAGATTGATGCTTAATTTGATGATGGTATTACATATGCTCCCTATATGGACTAGATAATCAATCAATCAAATTTTAAAGTTTGAATTCAAAGCCGTAGTTGAGAATTGAACTTTGGAATATCCATCGGAAGGGCAATGTTATCGGGGGGCTAATTTTCGTTTAGTTCAAGCATCAGTTTTCTTACACATTATGTAAATGAATGTGAATTTAATTTCGATTTATGGTAAATAATTTGCAAAATTTCTAAATGCTGTTCAGCCGCGAGTTTGTACAATAATAGTAAAAGGAATATGATACAATCTTTGATATAAATTATCAACAATCTGAATGTCGCCTTTAAAAATAAGCTTCTCAAAATCTGCTCTCTACGTATTTAAAGGAGTTGATTGGATTTTATCCAATATTTCTGTGATATCCATTGCTCATAGATCAAATTAAAGGCTGGATAGAAAAGACTTAAGACACAAACTTTGCTCACGACTAATTTCTGGGCAGTAAAGGGATCTCATCTAATAGTCTAATGATGGAACAATTTATTTCTTTGTGTAGGATATGTGAGCACTAAATTCAATTCACATTATGTCTGTGTTTGTAAACTTGCGATTGTTTGTGAAACATAGGCTCCTATTACTAATACAATGGCAATAATAATTTCAAAGGTGGTTCCTTATGAGTCCGAATTAAATTCTACAGTGTAACAAGACAGGAAATTAAGAACAAAGTTATTAAAGTTGAAATTGCTAAATTAAATAATTTATTTAATTGATGAAGTAACTCTATGATATTACTGATAATATTTAACTTGAAATATCAATGTACGGTGTATAGGTATATAAGTGGGCTCCTATATCATGTACAAGATTGCAATGAAGTACTAACAAAGTGTGATTCAGTAGTGATATCTGCATGCAATGTGGTTTCAAATAATGCAAGTCTATTGAAATGTTAAGAGGTCAGGTGGTATATTCGAAAGATTTTCATTGAACGAGAGTGTGGTACAAATATTAGATTCTGATCAATCCTACGAAGATTTGGGAGTGGCAGAAGTGAGAGGAATAAATCACACAATTGTAAGGAATGCATTAAAGGTGCAACGTAATGTTAGAATCAAGAAGCTGTGTAACATCAAGGTTAATGCTAAGAATATGACCCGGGCAATTAATATCTATGCCATTATTACTATACTCATTTGGAATAATAGTATGGAGTGTTACGGAATTTGATTCAGCACAGAAGAAAGTACGAACAACGCTGAAAAGATTTAGACAGCATCATCCCCAAGAGAAGGTAATGTTGCCATTAAAGTTGGGCGGACAAGGTATAATAAATTTGAAAATTAATATTATAATCAGATCCGGAATCTTAGAGAATTCTTTTATGCGAAAACATTAGATATTCTAGTGAATCTAATAAAGTGAATCTATTGTAGTGAATCTATTCTAGTTAATCTATTCTAGTAAATCTATTATAGTAAATATATTCTAGTGAATCTATTCTAGTAAATCTATTCTAGTGAATTTGGATAAAAACCACACACCAGTTAGGCTCTCAACACCGCATTTCAATCCTTTGGAGTGCATGAATAATGGTGGTTTTATTGTTGAGTAATGGAGACGCAAGGCTATACATGACAGATTTCCCCACCAACTGGATATGGCTAATGTTGACAGAAATACATCTACAATATGTATTCAGTATGTCCAACTGTACCCGGCAACAGAAGCATTTCTAATGCCCATACAGGATCGCGTAATCCATTGTAAACATTATCGACGGGTTATTCTACCTGAGAACATTGATAACAGGTGTAGCAATTGTGGTCAAACTCCCGAAACCACAGACCTAAATCATAAACGGATGTTCAAAATTGGCAAGTACGGACTACCTAGGAAGACACAATAATGTTGTGAGAATAATTCGCCAAGTTCTTGCTATTAGAAGCGGTTCCACGGGGGATAGACTGTCTCATTATATGCACTGACCTGAAGAAGGTTATAAATTGTATTGGGACCGTACCATTTTAACGGAATCTAGGACTATAATCGCGAATAGACCGGATATCGTTTGGGTAGATAAGCGGTGTAGAATGAAGTATATTGTGGATGTTGCAGTACCATTTTCCGAAAATGTAAATCGAACTATTTCGGAAAAGATGTCTAAATATACGAATCTGGCATTTGAGATAAAACAACGAGAACATCTGAATAGTATCGACACTATACGGATAGTGATTTCTAGCATTGGCATAGTGGTGAATTTAGTGGCGCAGCATTTGAATGAACTGGAACTTTAGGGGCACATTCACGATGTATCGAAAGCAGTAGCCCTGGAAACATGCAGGATAATGAGATCGTTGCTGGGATAGGTTGAATGGTGCCATTCTTTGATGGAGTTTGTGCGTAGTGATGAAAAGAAGAGGACAAATAGTGCTGAAAAGTCTTGTGTCCGAGACCACTGTCATGCTTGGCTGGGAATAATTATACATCACATAATAATAATATACATATTCCAAAGCACTTAGATCAATAATAGGTCCAAATGTTTAATGGCATTCTGCAAGCCAGTTTAGTTAAAATGTAATTCAAATATACTAAATTACATAAGGATTTATTATACGAATTTCGGATATTTTTTAGCACAAAGTATTAGGTATTAGAAATTGTGAAAATAAACAACTTAGTAAACTGTGTTTGCTTAATTATAAATTCAATTTGGGATAATTTATATATTTTTCCAATTAAAATTCCAATTTAATATTAAGAAAGCTGAAGAGATTTTGGAAAATGGTTTAAGTTTTAAATATAATTTGTATAATTTTCCAACAGACAATTTGGAGGTAATAGTCTAGGCATAAAAACAAAAAACTTAAGACAAAAATTTTGTGTAAAACGTCTAGGCCAAGGAGTAGTGTGGAAAATTTTGCCTGTGCAATATAACCGAAATTTATTGCTATACTCCAAACCGCTAAGAAAACCTTTCTCGTGACACATTTTATTTGACATTACATTTGACAATTTAAGACTGACCTTGGCAACCGATTTGAGAGCAAATTAAGTACTGCCCCCCATTTCTACAATACTTTCATATTACACATGCTTATCGCTTCTCATTCACCGGTGGGTGTAGGGTGCCCAAATGTGACCACAATATAACACAATATGACTTGCAGACATTTGCAGTTGCAGTAAGCGGACACACCACATTCAAACGTGCGGAAGCTTGAAAAAGGTGTGTATCGTTATGGGGTTGTGTCACAAGTGGTTATACGTTGGTTGCACTCTGTTCAACGGGTTACAATGGACGGTTGGTTTTTCTCATTTCGTTTCTCCCATTGTTGTTGTTTACAGTGTTGTTGACTCAGATATTGATGTTGTTGTTGTTGTTCAAGCTGTTGATTATACGTGTTGGTTGTTGAAAACACGTTTCAAATGAAAGTAAAAACTGTCGTTTGTCTTTTGGCCATTGGCGTTTTACTACTGTTGCCGTTTTGTCTTTGCTTTTCTTCATTATTTTTCACTCACCGTCTCTGTTGTTGTTGTTGTTTTTGTTGTATTTCATTACTCACATTTGTCGTCATGTGAGTAACCGCTTGCAAACATAGGCAAAGCTTGAGCTGGGGTAACAACTGCTAGAGTGTAACGTAATATGAAACTATTTTATAAGACGCATTTTTGCGTGCGTGTGTGTGTTAAATCATCAATCTATTTGGTTTGAGCCTACAAAATGATACCAGTTTAATAATAATATAAGACAATCGACAGTGATACTCGAACCAGTGGCGATCAGTGAAGAGTGCACATACCTAGCCAATCTACCTTACCATTAAAATCAATGACATTGATATTATAGGCAATAATGAGTTAGTGTCTAGCAAACCGCTAATAACGTCATCATCAACAACATTATCAACATCATCATAATATAGATGATGGTAATGATGTTGGTGGTGATGGTCATCATGAACTAAACTGTCACTTACTGTGGCATAAAAGAGGAAAAGCAATATAAAGATGTCAATAACAGCGGCAACAGCAGTTGCAGCAGATTAGTAGCATCATCACCATTTCCATCTTCATCATTACGATGATCGCTTGCCACTCCATCGAAACGTTGCGTTTATTAACCTGCTCTCAAAATAACCATTGAAGCCCGACCAGTTTTTTAGTTAAATCTACATTGCTCGTTGTCAAATATATTTGATTTTGAATTGTTTGCAATGCAAAATTGACAGGGAAGAACATGAAACAATCTCCAAACTATTCCAAATATTATTAAGCTCCGAATGGCGAAATGTTTTTCTCCACTAATATTTCCAATTGTCTGAATACAAGGGTGCTCCCAAAACTAGCTGCCGCTGCCGTATAGATGGTGCCAGTAGGTTGGAAAAAAAATTATTTTGGTAAAAGGTGGATACCTTATAAAACTTTAAGTTTCAAGCCGTCATGTTGTTCAATACTTTTATTTAAGTAAATGATCTCAGTGAATTTGTAAACATGAAAAAAATTGGTCATCGTTATGTAATTTAATATTTTCATTTGAAACGTCTTAGTCTAACCAATATTAAAACCGAGTTGAATTCCACTTTGAGCGAGTCTGAATCTTCGTTTTCGACTGCCATATATTGGGCAGCAGAATTTAAACGAGGTCGTACGAGCTGCCAAAACGAACACTAATTGAGGTGTCCACGCCAGACACGGTTAAGAAAATCTACAAAATGGTATTGCATGATTGTCGGCTGAAAGTGCGTGAACTAACAGTTCAAAAAGTGCTATACATAGTATATTGACCGAAGATTTGAAGATGAGAAAACTGCGCGCAAGATGGGTGCCGCGCTTGCTTTCAATAGAGCAAAAGCAGCGTCGTGAAAATGTTTCATTAGAGTGTTTAGCGATGTTTCACCACAATAAAGCCAAATTTTTGCATCGATTTATAACCATGGATAAGACATGGGTCCATCACTTCACACCTGAGACAAAGGAACATTCAAAGCAGTGGACTGGAATAGGGGAATCATGTTCAAAGAAGGCGAAAATGGGAAGATGATGTCTTCTGTTTTTGGGATGCGCATGGAAGTATTTTTGTTGATTATCTTCAAAAAGGAAAAGCCATCAACGGCTAATATTATGCTAATTTATTACAGCGCTTACGTTTAGGTGATGAAATTATGGAAAAAAGGCCGCATTTGGCGCAAAAGAAAATGTTGTTTCATCAAGACAATGCTCCAATTCACACATCCACTATTACGATGGCCAAATTAATGAATTAAAGTGCGAATTGCTTCATCACCCACGTTATTCTCTAGATTTAGCTCAGTCAAACTATTTTCTATTTCTAAACCTGAAAATGGCTCGGTGGTAAACGATTTGCCAACAATGAAGAGGTGGAGTCTGCGGTTAATGACTATTTTAAGGAGTTAGACAATTCTTACTATAAACAGGGTATAGAAGCTATTGAATACCGCCGAAAAGAGTGTATCGAGCTAAATGAAGATTATGTTGAAAAATGAAGTGATTTGTTTTAGATTTTGAAAGAATAGCAGTATCGAAATAAATTTTATTGAATTTTTTGTTATCATTTGTCAGTTATTTTGTGTCCTCTTCATCGTTACAAGTAGTTTAAGAATCACCACTTAATTGACTTATAAACACTGTACCAAATGGTCAATTAAACACAGGAAATACTGTTAACTTCTTTAACAGAACCTTAATAAAAAAATCTACTATCTTCAAGCTTTGGTACTGTTTAATTTTTTCGATTGAAATCAGTTGTTGAATTTGCTATACGTAGAAAGTTTGTTCCTAAATCGAAAACTAAGAAGACTCTAAGAACCTGCCTTATGACTCTCAATATATTCGAACGGACAACTAACAAATCTGTGTCAACCAGCAAATTTATCGTTGTTACTCAGTGTTTATTAGTCGTAATGGATTCTTGATCCGCCTAGTAATGTTTATTTCTACAATTTTAAGTTAAGCTTGCATTCCATTACATTTTTCACAAAATAGAAAAATTTTAAAAATAATATTGAAGAGTGCAAATGCATTGTTTTGTGAACAAGCCTTGCCCTTCTTTATACTTTTCTTTGGAACATTGCTAGTTAGTGAAATCAAACCATTGTCAAAGTTATTATTGTTGAATTATTATACATGGAAATTTTTCGTCTTTAACTCTCTTCCAAATTTGTGGAAAAATTTAACACAAGAATTAAAATTTCTATTTCTATCTGTCGTCGTCATTCACCCTCATAAAGAATGAAACATAAAAAGTACCACAGTGTCAGTGTAAAAACAAAATCGAAACAAAAATAAAACATTATGAAAAAGTTGTTATATGTTTTTAGAAGACAAGGTAAACCACATTTTGTGTTGTTTGCTAAGATCCAACGTGAACAACACTGACCGCATCGTGTTCATATTTTTCAAATTAAAACTGTGGCTGTTGCTGATGCTGGAGTTGGAGCTAAAGCTGAAGCTTGAAATAAAGGTGCTGGGTCTCTTTGTTAATGCTATAAATCTGACAGATGCAGCTGTTGTTTTGGCATTTTACTTATTACTAGTTATTGTCTGCCTGTAGATTTGTATAAGCATGTACACCAACGTATAGGTAGACCAATATTCTGATACTTTTTTCTTTTTGTTTGCTTATTTGTTTGTTGTACTTTAAACCGTTGTTTTCTGTTTCTTCTGTATGTGTGTGTGTGTATTAGCGTAGATAGGATGTTCATAGTCTTTAGACTTCATACCTATACTATATGGCAGATTCTTTATTTATGTAAAAGGGTATCACTTCTGCCAGCAGCCGGTTTAAAGTGTTCATTGTTGTGATTTCAAGCTTCTGGTTTATGTTGATTGAACCAATATCATAATAACGGTCACTAAAAGTTACTGTACATTTCGATTGAGATCGAATGGATAAAAATAATTGGTAATGAAAGGGTAGCGCTAAAAGAAGAACATCGAGTGTGGACGTGCATAAATAAAAAGTTGTTATTACGGGCCCTACCAGCAACAGGTTTTACTTACAGAAGGGAATGATAAACCAAAACGAAATAAAGTAAAACAATACTATGATTGCTTTAATCGGTATCAACAGGAACGTTTATCATTTATGAAGAACTAATAAAATATCAGAATCTGGAGGGGTGTGGCTCTTCAGCTTAACAAATATAAGCTAAATAAAAGGCTGGTAAATGTAATGGTAGGCAATTTCTTGCACATGATGAAACGAAATATGTTATTATCAAAGTCTGAGTTTGTTATGATCCAAAAATTACATAAACATTGATCGAATGTTCATACAATTCTTATTTAAAAAAAACCATTTCATACTAATGGTGCGTACAAAACATTTTCACTCACTTTCCATAATATTTGGCTTACATATTTTGAGAGCTTTTGGAAAAACACTACATTTTATTTGTAAAATATTTTATCGGCCTTGTTGAAAAAAGAAAAACAAAAATTTGAAAGTAATATTTGAAAAATACAGAGGAAGTACATTCAATGATATTGTAAATAGTTTTGTAGAAACATCCAAAAATTGGTATTCTTAATGCATTTCTATGGATTGATAAAAAAAACGACTAAACAGGAGTTTCCAAATTAAAATCATTGCAACTTTGATGCAAAATTTTGCAAAATATTTTAATTTTCAATTGTCAAACCTTATCTAAAATATGTTTTTCTAGCTATACACATTTTTATTTATTATTTATATCTATTATTATTATTATTATTTTTTTTTTTTTGAAAGTAAAGTAATTTTTTGCATTTCATTTATAAGATATTTGATCGGCCTTGTTTAAAAAAATATTGAAAGAAATATTTGGAAAATAAGCAGGGAGTGCATTCAATGATATCAGAAATAGTTTTGTAGAAAAATTCAAAAATTGGTGTTCTTAATGTATTTCTGTGGTTTGATAAAAAAAGCGACTAAACAGGAATTTCCAAATTGAAATCATTGCAACTCTTAGTCTGATGCAAAATTTTGCAGAATATTTAGATTTTCTATCATCAAGTCTTAGGCAAGAGCAGTTTGTACTCTAAATGTTTTTAATGTTTTCTAGTTGTATAAATTTTATGAACAAGTATTTTTCTTTTTTGAAACTAAAGTAAAGTAATTTTGTTCATACAAAAATATCTACACATATAACGAATTATAACGAAATAACGCGTTGAAATAAACCAATATTAGTCGAAATTTAGGTCTTTGATATACATGAAGCCTTCAAAACCTGATAAATATGACAACAAATTGACCGAAAGCTATATTAACTAGACAGTTTTATATCAAATGTGATTGAATGCCAAATTTGACTAGTTTTCGTATTTATTATTTTTCAGATATTTAATACTATCAGCGAAAATTCATTTTCAGAATTGTGAAATTTTCAAGTTTTATATTTTATAATATATATATAATAATATAATATAAAATAATAATAAATAACGGATTGCAAAATTTGAGTAAAATCGCATGACTTCTCTATTAAATTATGATTTTTTCTACCTTAGGCACTCCTATATAACTAGAATGAAATGGAATATCTTATAACGCTCGCAAATTATTGAATTTTATTATCAAGATTTGTAATGTAAGAGAAATAGAAATTGAAATCCTCACTCAACGAATTTTTAGACAGTGGTTCTTATGAAAACTTGAGAAACATCCGTTTTTTTTTACCGAAAAATGAAAACGTTTTGCGACGAAGCTCATCTCT
>JAHXMU010000055.1:192589-205476 GCA_019455685.1 Philornis downsi | reverse complement strand
TTTTTTTTACCGAAAAATGAAAACGTTTTGCGACGAAGCTCATCTCTGGTTAAGTTAGTGGGATATCAGCCACAATGCTTGTTAAAGAACTTCAAAATTGATCTTCTCTCATGGATCACTTACGGCGTAATCATTGTTCATACTTACGTGATAGATTTAAAAAGATTTTTAGATTTTAGATGATTTAGATTTAAAAAGAAAACGACTTGCATTGGCTTATCGATTTTTTTTTTTATTTTTACACTTTTAGAATTTTTAGGTGCTTTTGGAAACTAAATTAACAAATCAGCCAATATGAAAATCTATAAGATGCATAATTTTATGTGAATTGTCAAGAAAATTATTAAATTGCTTTAATTTTCTTCTAAAAACAGTTCTTTCGATGGGAAGTCCATCGACTATAGAGATCCAAACTTGGAAATTGAAAAAAAAAAATACGGTCAAGTATAATAAGATATTTCTTTTTTTCACAAAACATATCTCATAATGAAAAAATGGACAATTTGAGTGTAAATCATTTTTAAAAGACTTGCGTATGCCTACAATAACGCGTATTGTGAGATATGATGCCGTTGAATTCATGGTGAGACGTTGGGTTAAATTATATAATCTGGTTTAACAATAGCTAAGCTGGCTGTGTCTATGTGTGAAATTCGAAATATTGCTAGAATAAGTGTTAAAATAACGTGTTTTAGTTGTCATATTTCTGCTTAGAAGAAGTTGAATATTACCACTAATAACAAATTTATTCTTTTCTTGATAATCTGCGGCTAATTGTGGAAAATAATTGAGAAGTGAGAATACTAGATTCTGCTCCCAAACTGTCCGTATATCATTTATGAGATGCCAATGAATTTGTTTTATTAAATTGCAGTAAATTTGTGCCTTCATCTAGCCACAACTCAATCATTTTAGTAAATCATAAATTGAATTTGCTCTTTACAATACCAGGGGCAACGCTAAACATTTCTTCGATGTAAAATTATATGCGAACTCCCTTTCCTAGGTAATTTCTTAAAATTTCATGCAAACTGGGCGCTCTACAAACTAAATTTATAAATTTGAGCTGAAGCTTCTTTTACAAGAGGCATTATGAGTTATAGACATAGCAAGTTTATAGTTTTGTCAGTTCCAAGCAGCTAAAAATACAGAATGTTTTAGAACAAATTTTCCTCCCTTTTTCATTAATATATATGTTAAACTGCTTAAATTTTGTGACGGAAGAACACAACTCAATGATCTTAGGAAATACTAAAATGCATTCATTCTTCACCTATCCAGAGGCTAATGCTACTCTTTCTGTGACTTAGACTGTTTCCATACAAGGAGATATGTATTCTCCGTGTTTTGGATAAGTCTTTAAAATCGCATTCAAACTGGATGTAATACAAATTCAATATCGCAATTTCATGAGGTTCCATTTTAAGTGAGAAAAAGGTGCATTTTTGAAATCTTTGCAATTAAATTTGAAAAATGTTTGAAAATAGCAGGCTCTGTCAAACATGTATTAAATTGTTCCAATTTCGTGTCCACCAGTAAACCCGATGAAGGAATTTAGATTTCTTAGAAAGTACTGAAATCAGTTGGGCTTAACATATATAGAGTCTAATGCATCTTCTTGTAAGTCTTATACTTTTCCTAATCAAATGTTTAACATTCTCCTTCATATGGATGAGCATATATATATATATATATATTATCCATTTAGTGGTTTCAAAACCGCCGGTCTGACAAGGCTGTCAGCTATTAAATAGCTGTCACAACAACTCAATCATCTTAGGAAATTGTAAAATGCATTCATTCTTCACCTATCTAGAGGCTAATGCTACTCTTTCTATGCTTTAGACTGTATCTGTATCAGGAGATATTTACTCTCTGTATTCTGGATAAGTCTTTAAAATCGCATCAAACTGGATGTAATACAAATTCAATATCACAATTTCCTGAGGCTCCATTTAACGTAATAAGAAGTAATGTATAGTATGTCTGAACTTGCTTAAATCTTTGCATCTTTGCATTCGAAAAATATTTGAAAAAGCGGGCTTTGCTTCCGAACCAAACATGTAATAAATTGTTCCAATTTTGTAGCCACCAGTAAACCAGATGAGAGTCTTCAGATCAATCTTCTTAGAAAGTACAGAAACCAGTTGGGCTTGACATATATAGAGGCTAATGCATCTTCTTGTATGTCTTATACTTTTCCAAATCAACTGTTTAACATTCTCCTTTATAAGGATGGGCATATATATATATATATATATATATATATAGTTGTTAAATACCTGTCGTCGGAAAGCTGCCAATTCAATGGTTAACATCTAAAGGACATTGTATTATCAAGCATTATATCCAACATTATAATGGAATTATAATAATAATATAATGTAATAATAATGTAATAAACATATATAATAATATAATAATAATATAATGACATTATAATGGAATAAAAGTTTCATCGAAATCATAGTTTTTTTTTGTGTTTTATTTGACTTTACTTTTACAACTGAAAAATGGATAACCCGGTAGTAATGAGAGTAGGAAAAATGTAAAGTAACTTCCTAAATAATCTTTCTGAATGAAATAGTTTTTTAATATTCCACCAGATTCAAGAAGCATTAGAGCCAGAAAGGGAATCAAGGAATTGATGCTCCCAACCAGCATTATAAAAGTTAGTTTTAAATTTCTTATATTCATTTTCATCATTTATTCTAATATGATTCGGTTCCTACATCATTTGCTATTGCCTGTTAGCAGTATCATACCAGAAAGTACTAAATAAAAGACATAAACTTCATACTTTAGTTGTAATTTCAAAATAAGTAAAATTTGAGGAAAGATTTACGCCGGCATAGACACCAAGAGATTGATCCCTCCCAAGCCAACGCAACATTTCAGTTGCTTATTTCAAACTTTTTATAATAATTGTTGTTGCTTATTCAATATGTTTATTTCCTCCTCCAATATGATTCCGTTCCCATGTTCAATTGTATCATATTTATAAACTTCTTAATACCCGAAATTATAAACAAAAGACTTAAGACACGTACTTCAGTTACAACTCAAAAATACTGAAAATGTTGCAAAATTCTTCAAAATTAATTGAGCGCTAATCGGTTTGAGTTTATATTTATCAACTTTCAAATATATTTGAAATTGTGTTTCTATTTACAAAAGACTGCAAAAAATAACCAAATCTATAGGGGTATCTCTATCGGTTTTTTATTGTCATCCAAAAGTCATTTGTAAATAAATTGTTTTTTTTTTTTCACTGTGCATAGAGTTCTCATCGCAAGCAAGTTTAGCAAACATCAACCATATATGACTTATCGTTTATAATATTATATTTTATCTGAATGTATTCTTGAGTTTATGGTTTTTGGCTCCCTTTGTTGTGTCTCGTTATTGTCGTCTACTAAGTTTGACAGTTTTTGCTCTATTGCCTGAATAAATAAATAACTACGTTCATGTTCATGAAGACTCGCAACTAGCAAATGTTCATCAAAAAAAGTGAGGACTTAGCCAGTAATTAGTCAACTATTTTAATATATGACAAAGAGAAACAATGAATTTTGCAAAATTTTGAATTATATTAAATTTCTTCAACAATTGTTAAAATTTATTTTCGTAAATTTCCGGCCAAATGGGTTTTTTGTATACCAGCAGAAATTTGTTTTTAATTAATACTTATGACTATGATTGCTGTGATATGACTATGATACTGTTTTGCTTTATGAAATTAATGAAATTTCGTATTCATTATTTATTTGTAATTAATGGTTTGCTGTGATTTTATTAGTAGCAAACGGCATGTATTTTTATTAGTTTTGATTTTTATTGTATTGAAACAGCTCCTGCTCCACAATTTAAGTCCCTGACTTATATTTTGATATTGGTGGAAATTTTGTTTGAAAGATATACTCTGCATTGTGGGGCTGTTCGTGCCCTACATTCTAAAGTTACAATTTTCCGGGAGATGGGTTCAGCCCTTCCATTGCAATTTTTTTTGAAACTTGTCTCACATTCAATAGACGGATGGACATTCTTCAATCGATATAGATTTTTATGACCATCAGAAATCTATGTACAGGGTGGCGCATGAATAATTGTACAAACACAATGTCAATTTCAAAAATGTTGGGGTTTTTTTACTTTTATTCTACACTTAAATCACCATCAAAATTTCTATTGTACACTGATTATACTATGCTTTGAATTATGGAGCTGTTTGATTCTTATACTTAAATCGCTATCAATACTCATACTGTGGTCCAATTTTAATATTCAAATAAACATATCTGATATACAGGGTGGCGCAATAGAACGTGCATATTGCATCATCTTTTTTTACGGCGTAGAAAACGCTCGGGCGGGGGGCTCCTACATCGTTTTGTTGACGGGCTAATGGAGTTTTAGTCGCTATGAATCACTTCGACGGGAAGCGTCGTTTATATTGCGTGCGCGCATTTTACGAGAACTCTCGTTCATATATTGCTACTAGGCGACTATATTGTGCTGAATATGGACTACCGCGAATTAGTGAAACTCCGAGTGCTAATTTAATTAAAATATGGGTAAAGCGTTTTGAAGAGACCGGTTCAACATTTAAACCACAAGCAAATGGTCGCCCAAGAACATCTAGGACCGAAGACAATGTTGAGAGAGTTATGGAGTCAGTACGAGGAAATCCACAAATGTCGACTCGCAAGAGATCGTCTGTCTGACAATTATCGCGATGAAGTTTGCAACGAATTTTAACATCGGATCTTAAACTGCATCCATATAAGCTGCAATTAACACAAGAATTGAAAGAGTCTGACTTCATAGCAAGGCTCGCATTTCCTAATGAAATGCTTAATCGATTTTCCAATTTCGACAATATCCTTATGAATGGGTTCGTAAACCGTCAAAATTGTCGTTACTGGAACAGTGAAAATCCCAAAATCAAATACCAGAAACCATTGCATAGTCCTAAAGTGGCAGTATGGGCAGCAATCTCCGGCAGAGGAATAATTGATCCTTTTTTCTTCGAAAATGCGCGGGGCGAAAACGTCACGGTTAATACGGAACGCTATGTTGAGATGTTGGACGGATTTTTGGCTCCAGAAATTGAAAGTTCAAGAATTGTGAATTCCAAAACTTGGTTCCAAAGATATGGAGCTATCTGTTACATATCAAATGACTCCATGGTGGTGGTGAAGCAGATGTTCCCTGGCAGACTGATTTCGAAAAGAGGTGATATCCCAAGGTCCCCACTTAGTCCAGACTTGACGCCTCTTGACTTTTTTTTGTGGGATACCTCAAACACAAAGTCTACAGTAATAATCCAAGAAACATCGTTCAGCTCAAGAAGAATAACCGTGGTGAAATGGCAGCCATTACACCAGTATTACTGAAGAAAGTTTTCATTAATTTTCGTATGCGGTTAGGGGAGTGCCGTCGTAGAGAGGGTCACCATTTAGATAATGTTATTTGTAAAAAATAAACTCCATTTATTACTCTACAAAGCCTTAGATTTATTTTAACCATACCTTTCGCATTTATTTTTTAATCTATTTTTTAAATATGCACGTTCTATTACGCCACCCTGTACTATACTTTGAATTATGGAGCTGTTTGCATCTTACACTTAAATCAAATTGTAATATTCAAAGAAACATATCTGATATATCACCACTACCCTGATTATAGGAAGATAGTATGATAAGAAGATAGGGTGGGGGAATGAATAGGATGACATGAAGGTAGCGTAATGGAATGATAGGGGGATAGGATGACAGGGGGATAGGATGATAGTATGATAGGAAGATAAGATGATAAGATGATAGAGGGATAGTATGATAAGATGATACTGGAATAGGATGGGGAGACAGGAGAATAGGAAGATAAGATTATACGTTATATAATATCAGTATTGCTATGCTCTATTATCGATTTTATACTTAACATTATAGAGGTGTCTCATACGCAGTACAATTTATTGAAACATCTCGCTAGTCGCCTGTCATAATTAAAAATGACAACTGCAACCACTCCTGATATGAAAACTAAAACTTTGCAAATTTCAACGTAAATCGGATGAGTATTGTAACAATTTTAGCGAAACATTAATATTTTATGTAAAAAGGTTATTTGTCGCCCAATAATTTATACACGCCCATATTCGACTCAATCGACAACCACATTCGACTTATTTCAGTATTCTAGTATATTATTTGATTTGGGGCACAAATTTTTAATTTATGTTTTCGTCTGTACCTCATAGGTAAATCACGTGCAATAGTAATATAGGAGATCCTCTAATATTACGTAACCGTACATGAGTTATGTTGTCATACGCACTGAAAGGGTCCTATTGCTTAACAATGGTCTCATGTCTCATTTTGCGAAGCTTCTGCTAGATTTGCCAAAGTTTTCATCAGCACATCGAAGTTTTCATGACACCCTTTCAAGGAAAGATAAGTAATTGTGCCGGGTGTAGAACTCACGATCATAATAACGATAATCGGGTGAACTAACCGTCGCATCACGGTCACGATATTAACTAAGCCGGCAAATGGTTTCCGAAATGGTATTAGATGCATTTGTAAGTAGGATAAGTAAGTTATCGCTGTTTTTTTTATGTATTTTTTTTTTTTTTTTTTTTTTTTTTTTTTTGTAAAAATTCAACTTTATTATTACAACATGTTTACAATTGATTCATTGAAAGTGTTACCCATTGCTAGCTACTGTTTTTTTACCATCTTTCTGACAAAGCTCGAATTCCGCCACGGAAAACTCTTCCATTTTTTTCGCTCAAGCAGTTGTTCACAGGCGAAAAAACGACGCTCAGCGTCCCTTGACTTCAACCTATAAACAACCCAAGTTGCTTTTGAATCGTTTCCAATGCACACAATCGCTTGGAAATGGCTTGGTGGGTAACTCTTAATACTGGAGCAAGCTCTACCTGCGTTTGCCGTCAATTCAATGTCTTCGAAGGTTTTTCGTCTTTCTTCACGCAAACGGGCATCAATATCAATATCACCGTCTTTAAAGCGACGGAATCAATCTCGCCACGTTGTTTTACTTAGAGCAGCATCTCCGTAAACGTTTTGAAATTCTCGATGAGCTTCAGCAGCCGTTATCTTCGATTGAAAGAAGAAAATCAATAATTCTCACATGCTCGTATGAGGATTATTTGGCATAAAATCATGCATATTCACGGAACCAAAAGAATATGACGTCAAAAGAAAATCACTATTGTATTGAGGCGGTATGTTTATGCCATATGCCTATGCTTGGCTTATGACGTTTAAGTTAAGTCGATTCTGCCAACTAGCACTTACAGCTGGTGCCATCTATTGGAAAACAGCGGGAACACGATTTTAATGTATTCAGATGAATAGCGCTATAGAAATTTCTGTATAACAGATAGACATACGTTAATTTTTATTATATATTAATTTGTAACAACTGATTTGTGATTTAACGCTATGAGCGTTAAGCATTTACGACTGTTAACTTAAAAATTGACTGCCAGTTTTCGTAGCCATCTCATTCAAGTTAATCATGTTGAGTGTGAGTACTTTTTTTGTTTTTTTTTATGAATATAGTTATTTTGTAATTATGTTTTGACTTTTGCTGAAGTGATCTGGTTAGCTTAATTTGAGTGTTTTTTTTTTTTTTTTGTTTACATTACATTTGTTGTGTTCATGTTCATGTCGAAATGTGGGTCAAGGTTGGGACGATTTAGAGTGTGCCGGTACAAAAAAAAAAAAAAAAACCGGCAAAACCCATTTTACCTTAAAGGCTATTTATTTTATGTTAATAATTAATAACCCTTAAAAAATTCTGATGTTGTGTGTTAACTTTTTTTTAAATTTTGGAGATTTCAAATTGCAATAAAGCACACAATAATTAAATGGATTTGACAATTTTCTCCATTATTGAAGTATAATGTTATGGGGCATTAAAGTCTACCATTAGATGATAGTACGGGCCATAAATTTTATTTTAAAATTTTAAATTTGTCCACACTATTTTGGGTATTTGCAGACTGAAAACAATGTCGACTCAATCTCACAGAACATTTGGCATAAATACGCTTCCACATACAAATAATCTGAGGTCATTATGACCTCTTACCTGCAATTAGATGTTTAGACTGCTAGCAATTAGGCACCAATAGGAAAACAGTTATCTGCTATAAAGCTCTCACGCTTTTTGGTAACAAAAATTGGTAATCAGACTTAAATTCTTAAGTTGATCAATTAAATAACCGTAGTGATCCGCAAAAATTTTCCTTCAACAATAAATTTGGAAGTGAAACTCCATAGCCACAGTTTTACTATTGCAAAGCTTATTATAGCCATCTACTAAAGCAACGATTATTCGATGTTTTCAGGCAATTTGTAAAATATAATTTATGTTTGTCTAACAGTTCTCCTCGACCTCATTTTATTAAAATTTTCTATGACGTGTCCCATGTGATCTCGTTTCTACATCATATCCGAGTGTTTATAAAGTTTTCTTATTATATTTTTTGTGGTTTTTAAGTCTATGAAAATATTTAATATAACTGCTTGCACCGACAGCCTCTCCAGAGTATAAAAGTGCCGAAAAATTATCATTTGGAAAGCTCGTTTAAAGGGATTGTCAAAATTCTTTTTGACACTTCTGTGGGGGGATATCAATGCGGATTTTGATTTGTCATTTAGTTGTTTTACAGTGCTCGATTTTGCCTGCCCATCTTTAGTGTGTCTTGCAATTTTTGCTGTGGATAAAAATATCGAACAAAGAATTTATTTCACATTTTGTGTTGGAAATGTTTCGTATTGCTAAAAATAATGCAGACTTTATCAAAAACACATGCTGAATACAATGTATTCAAAAGCGATCGAGTTGTGGTGGAATGTCTGCCGCGCCCTGGCGAGCCATCATCGTCTTCAACTCAAGTTAACGTCGCAAAAGTGTAGGAAATCGTGACTAAACATTTCATTTTGGGACAGTTAGCCGCTGAATTGTTTGTACGTCACGAATTAATTCGTACCATTATATCTGATTGTTTGGGTATGACAATGTTTGGCCCACTACTAGATAAAAGAGATCTAAATTTTCTTCAAAAACTTGCTAGACGAATCAATTCTTGCTCCATATTCATAAAATGCATTGTAACTCCTTGATGAGACAAGTTTGGCATCTGAACGAGCATCTAAATGTTGCCTCAAACTCTCCCAAAATCAAAAAAACCAATTCAAAATGAATGAATGACTTCAAAATGAAAATGAAATGAAATGAAAATCGATCAAAAGTGAAGGTAGTATTGAGTGGCTTGTTCGCTTATTGCTCGAAATTCTTGTTAGAATATCAGTCGGTAAATACAGACAATTGTCTGAGACTTAGACGGCATATGAGAGAGCAAATTCGTCGCAAAATGCCACATTCGTGTGAAGAAAACTCACAAGGCTCTCATTACGAACGAATTTTTGGGCCAAAAAATCAACAAATATCATCGAATAACCAAAGTATTCACCTGATATGTATCCGGCAGAGTTTTTCTCTTTCTAGAACTCAAATTTTTAGCTCGAGGCATTGGATTATTCGCACTGGAACTACTTGAAGGCGATGCAATAAATTTGAATGAATAATAAATGTAATATTTAGTATTTTATTGATCAATTCGCGCTAATAACATAAACGCATAAGTAACGTTAACGGCGGCTATATTGAATGCATTCTTGTGCTTCATTTGATTTTAAACTCGTGAACCGATTGCATCTTATATGGGAAAATATATAACATATGTACAATTCTTTGCAAAAACCGCCTAGACATCTCTAACTCCTGACAACGTCGCCTGGTGGAAGTTTCGGGGTTTTCCTCAATACTTGCTTGCACACGAGCAATGGTCACTTCATTTCCAACTGCACGAGGACTTCCAGCATGCGTAAGATCACAGACAGCCCCTTGTTTCCCAAAACCCTGAACCAATCGGTAAATTGTTGGAGCGCTAGGAGCATTTCAAACATGAAAGAAATTTCGATATGATCTGAATAATTGAATGCTGACTTTCAAAGTAAAATTGAACGACTTTTGTTCTTTGTTCTGTGCTGAGCCTTTCCATCATGAATTTTCCATGTATTATTTAGTTAATTCTGTAAAGAGACGAAAAAAAGGCTTAAACAGAAAATTAAACACCCTATACATACAAATATACTTGACTCTGGAAACAATCCATGATAAGTTAGCAATGCAATACCAAAATTTTACGGCAATTAGAGGACTGATATAGGACCTCATTCTCAACAGACAGACAAATTCATATTATTAAATTTCAACTTTCTTTTTAACTCAATAATGTGTTTACTGCATAAAAACTTAATTACGACTTTACGATCTGATAATAGGTCGGATTTGATACATATAATTTAATGGATATCACACTGTGCTAATGTAACCCGATGTGGCGAGATGTTATGCAGAATACGAAGCTTTTGGTATAACATAATTACATAGCCATATACTTCATGATATTCTAAAGCCAAATAACTTGCCCTATCAACCTATAGTGCATACAACTACAGTATTTCGAAAACCATACTATAAACGTCTGCAAAACTCTGGCAAAGTTTTATGGCAATCCGATGAACTTTATAAGAGACTATAGCTAACACACAAACATTGAGGAACGAAAAAAATATTATGAGCTAAATGATAGTATGGAATTTTGGATTTTAGACCTGATATATTCTATAACTTTCTTTAAAAGGCAATCAAACCCAAGTGCTTAGAGAAGACTTCTCAAAACTGCGCTTGGAGTCATCATTAAACAACAGATCCAATTCAGAGGGTCTAAAAATATAAACGCATGCAGGCTCACTGAGTGTAAAATGCTCTCCTATAATCCATTCATATTATAGAATTTTTTGTAGACATAACGTTTTAACGTAATAACTTTTATTACTAATTCACATTTTGACGCTTTACTAATTTCCTTCCTCTCTTCTCTCTATCTCTTTTGCAGATTCACAAACAAATGTCAGCTCAACAGCTACAATCCGTGTTCCACGTTGAAACCTCCGAAGCAGTGCCACACTATGAAGTTATTCAACTGCTGCATCATCACAGCAAAGAGGGAATAACGCCACAGTATAATAATTATCGGCGCAGAAAACGTAGTATAGACTCCTTATCGTCGCCCACAGTAAATCATGTGAAAAAGGATCTTAGTAAGACACCTTACTCTAGTGAATCTAAGGTGGATCCGAAGCATGCAAATAGCTTAGATGACAACATTATATGGGACAAAGATGTGAAAAACATAAAGGAACTTAAAGTGTCATTTGAGGCTTTTGGAAAAAAGTTAAATTTAACTTTAAAGAAAACTCAAGGATTATTTAAAAAGGATGAGATACACAAGTTGCCCATGTGGTTTATGGATAATGAGGCGAATTCGACGCATGGCATGAATTTACAAAAAATTGAAGATGAGGTATGTTTACAGGCGAAAGCAAAAATATATCATAATTATGATAATTTAAGTATAATTAGTTGAAAATTATTATTGCATTCGTCAAACATGAACTGAAGTGTTATTATGAGGGGAGGGTTTTAACTTCGAATGTCTCAAAACTGTCACTGCCTATCCCATTTTTTTTTAGCAATATTTATGGCTCCTCGTTTATAGTTTCATATGTTTATTAATTTGTTTGTATTGCAATTGCGCAAACATTTTCAATTACCAAACTTTTATAAATGTTTTTTATAGTTTTTTTTTTTTTGTATTTTTATTTTTTGGTTTTCTTCTGAAGTTGTACTCGTATTTTATTTATTGTGTTCATTTAAGTCTGAGTGTGTTATGATAGTTTAATTTAAATTTCTTGTTTTACTACTTTCATTTTCTTTCCACACTTTTCTGTTTTTGTTTTTATTTTTGGTGTTGTTGTTGCGCTTTCTGCACTTACTTAACTCTTTGGTATGTTAAGCACTCGTCGTCATTCATGATATTTGCTTATTTTCTTTATTTTTGTTTTATTTTTTGGCCTCAACGCGCTTGCACATAAATAAATTAATGTTTTGTTGAAAAAAACTAACTTCCGCGTAACTTCCTTTGTCTTTCTCCCAAATGATTTGCAAAATTTACTATCAAATGCACAATTTATTGCCACAATAATTGATGGCTGCCCATCTGAAATGTAAAAAAGGGGAGCGAAATAAGTCGCCGAACATAAAAATCTACTTGAAAATGAAATCGAATATTTGAAATGTTTCAATAAAAAGTTTTTGGATCATAGAGGAACGAAGGAAAGTGTTAGTTTGAGCGGTTGTAAAATGAGGTAATACAAAAGACTTAAGACACAAGAGTCACTTTTTGAGATATAGGAGAAAATTTAAGGAAATCATAGAGTTGTAAATCCACTGCGTAATAACTAAATAGGTATAAAAGGGGGAAAAATGTCGGATAACTAAGAGTTATCTTTTGAAAAAAATAACATTAAAATCTTATCATAATAATTTTATTGACAAGTTTCTAAAGTTGCACAGAAATTCTTTGTTATAGACTTTCTATTACTATCAGTATTACTGTTTATTACTTCTGACCAAGTATTTGCAGTTGCTTTGTAATTTTCAGTATAATTTCCTTCCTTGTGCCTAAAGAATTCTTTTCTTAATGAATTGCGTCTTCAAAAGGACTGGGGGATTAATTCCAAAAGCACTTTTTTGGAACTTGATTTAAACAGCATAATAAATTATGAAATTGTGGCTTTAAAATGTCTGGGCGATTAATTCCAAAAGCATATTTTTGGAACTTTTCTTAATCAGCATAATAAATTAATGAATTGCGGCTTCAAAATGTCTGGGGGATTAATTCCAAAATCATATTTTTTGAACTTGATTTAATCAGCATA
>JAHXMU010000055.1:139371-192579 GCA_019455685.1 Philornis downsi | reverse complement strand
GGATTAATTCCAAAATCATATTTTTTGAACTTGATTTAATCAGCATAGTAAATTACCTTAAAATGGGCAACAAACTTTCAAATCCTCTTCGTAAAATTGATATAATTTTTATTTGAATTTTTTTGTTCTTTTTTTGCCTCATAAAAATTGTACTTAGCAAATACGAGTATGTGAAAAAAGAAATCGCAGACATTTCGATGTCACTTATGTAATTTCTCATAATCGCAAATAAAAGACTTAAGACACGAACGTTGCTAAACATCCTACTCAGCTGCATTTAATGTCAGCATCCACAGTTTGTCACTAAATGTAACAGCCAACAATTACCAGCTATTTATCACGACAACTAACAATACGAGAACAATGATAAATTTGCAATTTTTGTCTACGTCACCAAGTCAGATTCTGAGTTTTTCTTCCCCATTAAGATTTAAATTACAACATGTCATTATCATACAATTTCAAAAGACAAAAGACTTAAGACACAAACGCTGTTGTCTTGCATACTTTGTCATGATCAAGACAACACCACCTTTGCGAAGTTCTCATTTCAATCAACAAATTCTATGCGGTTTACTGAGGAGTCTATATTTTTTCTTTTTCTCCCAGACAGCATAAAGACCTTTGCTATTGCAAAAACGTAATAAATCATAAATCAAAGTTAAATAATTGAAGTATAATTTCGTGGCTTTCCGTCTTAACGACGCAAATTATGGCAAGATGAAAGACAAAGTTGACGTTTTTTTTTTCTTGTGTGACTAAATGTCGCAGAACATTTATAAATCATAGATTATTAAAATTACTTTATTATGCAAATACAAGGAATATGTATGTGGAAATATTGTAGGCTTTCAAAAGATTCAGGAATACAATCAATATTGATTTAATAAAAAATTGAAAAACATCAGACACGAACGCGGCAGGCGCCAAGAGTTCATTTTATTGAATTGAATCGATGAATAAATAAATATATGAATAATAGTATAATAAAATTTAGAAATCAAAATTTAATAGAAAATTACAATAAATCAAAAATAGTGAACAAAACTCTGTTCTATTATTTTTGTATTATTTTTTTTTTTTAATTCTGTATTTATTATAATCTGTCCTTGGACATTCAGTAATATTTACATTGACCTACACACTACTTATATACTAAAATTTTATTTTTATTCGGGCTATATTTGTCCCTACTGCTATATTTGTCCTAAGTGGCCAGGTCCTGTGTGGTTCTCCTCCTTAGACTGGTAAATAATGATGTTTCGGTCATCAGATTGGACGCCAGCTGATTCGGATGTTGTTGAATACGATTCATGTATCTAGCGAAGTATTTTTGGACTTCTTCCTTAATGAAGGGTGTCTTTAATTCTCTGTGCAATTGTTTGTTCGAGAAGTATCTGGGTGCACCAGTTTTTGTAAATGAATTGAATAGATATTTAAAGTACCAGACATAAATTCTTTAGCGCATTGACAATAAACATAGCCTGACTGAATCGAAACGTTTGAGCTCAAACAAGAAAAAGGCAGGAATATGCGGTCTTTGTACTTATTTCTTATATGCGAAAAGATCATAACCAAGTTTTAAAGCTTTAAAAGCTTGTACACATTTTGTAGATGACCGAA
Organism: Philornis downsi; assembly: GCA_019455685.1. Classification (NCBI taxonomy): domain Eukaryota; kingdom Metazoa; phylum Arthropoda; class Insecta; order Diptera; family Muscidae; genus Philornis; species Philornis downsi. The sequence goes on along the minus strand of JAHXMU010000055.1, from coordinate 190,956 downwards.
AGCTGCACAATTCTCTCAACCACAATTAAAAATGCAGAGCTATACTCTGTTGTTTTTGTAAATGAAATGAGCATGTATTCAGAAAGGTTTAACTAAATTTGGCATATTTAAAAAAAATCATCTTAAGGGGTCCCGGTGGTCTAGAGCTCGAAATTTTAGGGTGTTTTCAGAAATTTTTTTTTTTACAATAAAAAAAATTGAACACGACATTTTAATTTTTATAGGCTTTTTATTCTTCTTTCAACTTCTTTTACATACCAAAATTAAAAAAAATGATTTTTTTTTAATTTTAGTAATAATTTAATTTACTTAAAAATTTTTTTTTTAATTTTAATAATTTTAAAAAAGGCAGAGAAGTTGACCCGCTCAAAAAATTGAATGTGGACAGTGTTGTCCATTTTGATTCTTCTATTTATCTGAAACACAAAAACCAAAAAAAATAATAATCAGTATGACTGTATGATCAAATGCTCTGGCACGGAAAGTTTTCGACAACGAACTCGATGGACGGAGCAGAAGAGGGCGACCGAAACTCCGTTGGAAGGACCAGGTATTTGAAATACTATCGTAGCTTGGTGTGATGAATTGGAGGAGAGGCGCAGTAGATCGAAGCGCTTGGAATTATTTTCTACAGGCGGCGTATAATAAATAAGGCTGTCTATTCCAGCCGCCACATAAGAAAAAGAAGAAGACGAATTAAAAAACAAATTAAAAAAGAATTAAAAAAAAATTGACAAAATGGCGCGGTTTCATATTTGACACTCTAAAAATCGGTGGTTTTTCAGTTTTTTAATGAAAAAAATACGGAATAATTGAAATAATAATATGATGCTAGTACGGGCGATAGCCATTGATGTTGTGAACAACATAATAATCCATGATCCGGTTGAATAGTTTCTTTTTTTTTGACAAAACCAGACCGAAAAGGTAGTAGTGAAATAATTGAGTTTAAAATTTTGACAATGGATATTTTCAAAAATTTCAGAAATTTTTAATAATTGCAGTTAATCAGAGATTCCAGTACCATACAGAACTCCTTCTGTTTCTTCTTACTTCAATGATTTTTCATGCCTCCGATTTTTTCGCGCTGTTCGAGCTCAACTTCAACTAAAGACGAAGACAGAATAAAAGTCTCTTTGCACTTGTGCTTTATAGAGAGTTTGAAACCTAAACCCCGTTGGCCGTTTTTGCCAAAACTCACTGCACCATCACAATCTTTGCACTTCAATAGCTGTTGCAATGTCAAGAATATCGTACTGAATTCGGTGACACAATAACTGAAGGTAGGATTGACATTTAGAAGTAAATGCTCACTATCTTTTAATTTGTTCGCCGATGTATGAGTACTTGTATAATATACTGAATTTTCAGAAATACAAGTATATCGATTACCTCTAAAAGATCTTTTACGCGCTTTAGAACATGGTTGTCTATAAGTCTCCCTGCTTTGTTTTTTATCCATTTTCTTAGATATTTTATTTTAATGAACAGCTCAATGTTGTTTAGTCAACACGCAAAGCTGTACTGATCAACTCAGGTCAAAAAAGGATGAAAGTAACTCTTACTTATGGGGATTATACATGTATATATATATACTTTCCATTGTATTATTTCAACACAAGTTTATTTGCAAAACTTACATATACATAGAAACAATCATATTTACAAAAGGTCACATTTCCGAGAAGGGCCGGAACAGCTGGCGCGCGACGAAAAATGCGACCATTGATTGATGCCGCCGCATGACGAATTTGACTCCACCTGCTAAAACGGCTATAGAATTGAAAATACTGGTAATATCCTGCCAAATTTGACAGTACATTTTTAAAAGCCTATACTTTCGAAATATCAAAAACAAAATTGATTTTTTGAAAATTCTAGACTATCGGGACCCCTTAAAGAACAGCAAAGGAACACTTAAGGTAGAGACTCATTGGGAACAAAATGCTGTTGTTTTTGTTGATTTCGGACAAATGTCTTAACAAACATCCGAAAATCTCCAGAATTCGGTTAGCAAAATCTACCACATTTTTTTTTTATATTACTTTATTATTTGAATTCAGTAAGAAAAAAAAAATTAATTCTCAGAGGAAAAGCATATAAACCAAAAAGAAAAAAAAAACTGTAACAAAAACTTAAATTACTTCATTAATTAATTAAGAAAAATTAAATTTAAATTCACAAAACAGCGAATAAATCAAAAATTAGTCGTCAGATTCTAGTTTTCGTTTATTCCTTTATTCGTTTATTCGTCCAAAGGAAAGAAAATAAAATTAGAAAAAGTTGGAACTAAAACAACGTTAAAAATACAAACTTTTTAATAATCTTATGAAATGCATGTCCTTGACCCCAAAACTGCTTTGACGATTTTATATTGTCTTTAGCTATTGCCAAAATTTGATTACTATTAAGACTAAAATCCTTCCCTTTTTTTAGTCCATAATTTGTCTCCATAAATTGTCTTAGGCTTTTGTCTGAATGTAATGCGTCTTTATTTTTCTGCACTATTTCATCAAATTCTGTATTATTTTGTTCTTGCCCACCTATTCCAATATCGCTAACATTACTTGGTTCTTGGTATTTTTTTAGAAAATCGCCAACATTACTAGAGCACGGTGCAAATTTTTTACTATTTGCATCGGTAACGCATTCACTTAATTCGATATTATTCTACACCATTTCACCCCGAACATTAGTTACAGAAATTGATGACGTTGTCGACATGTTTTCACGGTCTCTTAAATTTTCTACACTTAACAATTTGCTGAATAATTGTTCAGCTTCTTCTTTAATTTTTTTTTTCTTATTCCCTGGCTAGACATTTTTAGGCACAACTTTTTTAACTTTTTTTTCTTACTTTTCCAAATTTCGTCGTGTTAATCACTAGCTTATTGTATTGGCACTGACATATTTTTAAAAACAATTGCAAACACTTACTGTTTTACTGTTACCGGTGTACTGTTTTTCTGAACGAAAACAAAGTAAAACAAAAAAACTCCTTCAGAGAATAATAATAATAATACTCGTATGATATTTCAGAGAATGTGCAGAAACGGCTGACAGACAATGTACAGAAAACTCGTTTAAATTACTGCAGGAATTTTAGATATTTCTGCTGATTGTCTGACATAATTTCACAAAATTGGCAGACGTCCGACACTTCGGAAATATATGTTTACAGGGTTGTTGAGCCGCCTTCAAAGTATATGCTTTCCGAAACTAAGAGTAATCTGGTTGGTAAAACGTTTTTCAAACGCGAAATATCTTTTATGTCTTCTATTAACTGAAAAACGGCTACCTCGAAGTGTTAATTTAAGTTTTGCAAAGAATAAAATTCAGCCACAGCCATATCAAGTCATTACGGTGGTTGATCGATTATATTTGTTGGGTTATTAGTAAGAAATTCATTCGCAATGATAGCCCTGTTAGATATTACATTATGGCAGTATAATTCCATGAGGTTTATTTCCACAAATCTGTCTTCTTTCAAAGAATGTGCTATGCCAAACGGCCTCATACAGTTGAGATCATATTTTTTATTTACCCTTTGGTTTAGGGGAGTGACAACGCGTTTCACAACCAAATAATCGTGTAAAATGATACGAATTCATTCATTAATTCAGCGACTATCACTCTTAAATTTAAACGACGACTTTTAGTCGCCATTTCTTCCACTTTATCGATGTTAACGTCAGTTGAAGACGTTCATGACGTGATCAGACCGAGGCGAATTTTATATCACAACTCGACCACTCATACAGACGTTTTTTTAACAAAGTCGATTCATTATATGCCTTCCTTTAACTTCCTGCGAAATTCTTTTTGCTATACAAAATTTGAAAAATTCTTTGTTCGATATTGTTATTCATTGCAAAACACATATGAGATGAAATTATATAATCGAGCATTATAAATAAATTAAATGACAGATCGTTCCTAAACTCCCTGTAAATATAAAGGCTGATTTTTTAATCATAGTTTTTTAAAAAATCGAATAAATACTCAAATTTGCATCATATATTAAAATCCTTTTTAGATAATTATTAAAGATAATTTCATATAAATGTTGTCCGCGGCTTCGTCTCAAAATGTTCATGCGGAAGTTCAAATTTTTCGTCACTTTTTCGAGCATTTCGGCCTGTATTCCTTCAATAGTGTCCGGCTAGTCCACATAAACTAACGACTTGACATAACCCCACAAGAAATAATCAAGAGGCATTAAATCGCAAGATCTTGGGGGCCAACTCACAGGGTCGAATCGAGATATAAGCTGCTCACCAAATTCATCCCTCAACATATCCATTGTTTCACAAGCAGTGTGGCATGTTGCATCGTCCTAATGAAACCACTTGCCAACCAAGTTCAACCCAGCCAATTGGGGCTAAAAAAAATCGCGAATCATGTCTCGATATCGTTCACCGTTGACGGTAACGTTTCTTCCACGGTCGTCTTTGAAGAAAAATAGACCGATGATACCACCAGCCCATAAACAACGCCATACTGTCATTTTTTTGGGATGCATCGGTAATTCATGTATGGCATGCGGCTGTTCATCACCCCAGATGCGACAGTATCCGTTCAGCAAGAAATAAGCCTCATCGCTGAAGTAAGACATGCCCAATCGCTGAGAACGGCAACGAATTGACATTTCACGATCGTCATTAACACTGGTCGCTACGGCTGCAATATTTTCTTCGGTACGCACTCTACACATGCGAGTCGATGGTTTTATGTCCAACAAAGTAAATTTGGTGCGAAGTTTGGAGATAACAGCACAAATTGTTGATTCAGCAGGTCGATTATGACGGTCATAAAATGGTCGTGCCAAACGATGCACATTTGTCAGAGCACGAATTTTGATAATAAATTTCAGCGATTTGCAATCGTTGCTCGCTTGTTAGCCTTTCCACGATGAAATGACAGAGTATGCTGTACACTTTTCACTTTGACAGATGACGTTTGGACGCCATTACCAACCAGTGCTGCCAACCTGAAAAACTTAAATCTTAAAAAAATCACCCTATGGAAAACAGTTATGACGACTCAGCGATAAAAAAGAATTTTGACAATCCCTTTTCAAGGGATAAATTCCCAACAGAATGTATATTTCATAGGTATTCGAATGCAGCATAATTCTTGTACCTATTAAATGCTAGAAATGTAGTCAAACTTACTTGAATATGTCTGGCCTTGTTTGATTTAATTTATTCAATTACTAGAATCAAGACCAGTTTAAATATATTTACAGCTGATACAGTTAATTAACTTGTTTATCTTTCTGACCACTTAAAATTATTTCTATATTGTGCGTTTGTGATTTCATCCAATGCTAAAAATCCAATACAATCTGTACAGTAAAATAACAACCAATTGCTTAGAGTAATCAATTACTTACAGGAACCACTTGGCAATTATTAATTGGCAACATAATTATCTTGTCTTCTGTGATGTAGGTGTTGTCGTTGTAATGTTAAAATGAATCTTAATCAAAATTTCTTTCAAATAATGACTAATAAAAACAGATCTGTTGTACTTCCAGCTCAAAACTTTACAAATATTCCAATGCAAGAGGAATTTCAAAGAACGCATCAGTTTGTCATAGCGATCAATCAATCATAGAGTATGGTTATGTGACGATTTTATTTGTCTAAAAATTTTGTATTTATAAATCAATCATTTCCTAGGGCTACTCCAGAATGAGACTATTAAGTGCTTTATCATTCATTGCCTGATAAAGCAAATTTCTGTGACAAATAATAAAAAATTATAAAATAAAATCCTAATACGAAAAAATAATTATAATGTCTATTTTCGAAAACTACGCATTTCTTTTTGTCCACAATTAGGGACAGTTCGCACTAATTCTTGAGATCGGAATGAAAACGAATTCATTGACCTAGTTTGAACATAAAATTAAACAAGATCTCTACTTGCAAATACCATTTTTTTTTGTTTCATGTTTTTTTGTACATACATATTTCTCTACAGGAAAATTGTTTCAGAGTTTGTATTAATAATAATATTCCTCGAAATTGGAAGATTTTTGTATACGAGGTGCGATCAAAAAATAATCGTTATTTTCAATTTTTTCAAAAAGTATTTATTTACTCATCAATAACTGTATTGTCCCCTTCAAAATAATCCCCCTCAGATATAGTATACTTATGCCAGCGTTTTTTCCAATCCTCGAAACGTTTCAGAAAAACGCGCTTTTTGGTATCGCCAACAGCTCCTGTTTCGATTTTTCTTTTATCTTCTCAATCGTAGCAAAACGCTTTCCTTTCATCGGTGTCTTCAGTTTTGGGAAGGGAAAAAAGTCAGCGGGGGCCAAGTCCGGTGAATACGGTGGTAGAGACATGATTGCGGTTTTGTTTTTGCCCAAAAATTCACGCACAAGCAACGATATATGAGCTGGTGCGTTATCATGGTGCACAATCCATGATTGGTTTTTCCACAATTCTGTGCGTTTCTGACGAATTGCTTCGCGCAAAGGGCGTATAACTTCAAGGTAGTATTCCTTATTGACCGTACGAACTTGTGGCAAGAATTCATGATGCACCACGCCATTGCAATCAAAGAAAACAGTGAGCAAAACTTTCACATTTGATCGAACTTGGCTTACTTCTTTTTTTTTTTGGGTGAGTCTTGGCTCTCCTGGACTCACCCATTGGGACGATTGGTACGATTGGGCATTGGTTTCGGTGTCATAACCATATACCCATGATTTGTCACCAGTTATGACCATTTTAAGCAAGCTTGGATCGTCATTGACGACGTCCAACAGCTCCTGAGTGATGTCGATGCCGCGTTGTTTTTGCTTAAAATTTAGCAATTTTGGAACAATCTTCACTGCCGCACGTTTCATGCCAAAAACATACGTAAAAATTGCTTAGCATGAGCCGAACGATATGCCAAGATCATCAGCAACATCTCTAATAGTGATTCGACGATTATCCAAAATCATTTTCTTCACTGCTTCAATGTTTTCATCGGTTGTTAGCATGCTGGGGCGGCCAGGGCGAGTATCGTCATTCACATCTTCTTGGCCTTCCTTAAACCGGTTATACCACAATTGAACTTGTGTTCTGCTCATAGTAGACTCGCCAAACGCCACAGTCAACATTTCAAATGTTCTTCCACATTTAATTTCATTTTTTACACAAAACTTAATACAGTTTCTTTGATCGATCATTTTTTCGAATAGTAAAAAATCGAAGAGCACACCCAAACACGACTAACCTTTTTATCTGTCAAAAACAAACTGACAATCCAAAATGACAGACATTGTCAACATATATAACAGACATGTGTACCAACATAACAGGAAAAAAATTGCGAAAATCTAACATACGTAACTCACGAAATTTGAAAATAGCGGTTATTTTTTTATCACACCTCGTATATTCATGAAATTTGAAAATAACGGTTATTTGTTGATCACACCTCGTATGTTCACGAAATTTAAAAATAATGGTAGTCGGTTTTATTTAAAGGCATTAAGGTTATTGCTAATATCCAAGTTTTTCTCCACTATAACTTCACCGATATTGTAGGAAATTTCATTTACATGACAAATTAATAATAATTCTATTTAACCTTACATTTCAAGCATAACACAAAAATATATAAATTAGCATTAATCAATAGACAATGTTAGCTTATCTGAATCAACATAAATGAAACAAAACTAAGCCGGAAAATGGGAAGTGTAACATTTAATAAGCGATGACATCAAATTAATTTTTTTTTCTTTACTCTTAATAAAACTTGTGGATAGCCTAAAAACGACATGGCTAATTAAAATTGCCATAAAGCGAAATTCCTGGTCTCTTCAGTTAATAAACTCAGCATAATAGAACCAAAAACTTTGTTAGTCTACTATTTATTTTCTCTACTGGCACTTCCGAGCTGCTGATTAAACACTTAAGGAAATATAAAATAAACATTATCATAAATAAACAACTTCGAAAAAGCTGTTTCGTTTTTATTCTCATCTATTGTATGGCCCAGAACTTTTCATAGACCATACCTCGCTTTAAAACTGCGATTTACAAAAATTCCAACAAAGCTACAAAAAACTTATAACTAGGTCAGATCGTGAACAAAACTGAAAACACCACAACTTTAAGAACTCTATGCTATAATTAAAAACTGTTTCTTACTGTCCCCTTAATTTGCATGCACCATCATCAAAGATTTCCTCAAAACTAAACGAAGGCCAACTAAATAAACTTTTCATATCTTGCAAAGTGATATGATTTCTGTGAGTATCGTACCACAATAGGTAGACGGAAATGTTATATTTTCACACTATATTTTAGCACATAAAAAAGCACATAAATTCAATAATTTGTACGAAAGCGTAACGAAAGGTTTCTGCAACTATTTATATTAAGATACATTTGAAATTAGAATGAACCCAGCAGTAGAAGTTTATTTGTGGGATAGAAAAATAAAGGCATTGTAATGAAGACGCGTAGATGTTAAAATGAAATGGAACTAGTGGCGCGACTTCTCTGGATGGAGCGCATTAAACGGTCAAATTTTGTTGAGTCTAGCTCACGGGTCAGGCTGAAGACTTGACCAGTGACATAGGTTATATTGACTATTTGCAAACCGGACGTTTATAGGTCATTGGCACAGACTACGGAAACTCTACAAAAATAAGTCCAAATGCATCAAATTGGTCGATCCGGTTTCTTCTGCTTCAAAAACCAATCAGAAATAGCTTTGTCTATGATCGTTTTCCGTCAGTTTCTTGGATTTTTGGAATTAAAGTCAACGAAAGGTCAAATTGTTGTGCGCGATGTGGATGTGATTACTTCGAGTTACCCTGTATGCTCCCAAGGACAGCAACGATAATTTCGACAGACCTTGCGTTACGCCAAAGTACGTGTATTCGCTGATTGTTCATTAAACCAGCCGACTCGAATTGTTGCTACCAAGCGTTGAACAGTCGAAGAACGACTATGTGAGGTGAAAGGACAACCATAACAATTGGGAAGGATCGCACACTAGAGAACGCCTAAGAGAGCGATCCCAAAACTAGCCAACCTAAAAGAAAATACAAAAAAAAAAATTGGAAAATGTTTCTTTATTTTTCAACATAATCTCCTTTTAGCTCGATACACCTTTTCCAGCGATATTCAATAGCTCCTATACCCTCTTTATAGTAAGAACTGCCAAACTCGTTAAACTAGCGATCAACTGCAGACTCCATCTCATATCGCGATACAATTTTCCAGCGATATTCAATATTTTCTATACCCTGTTTATAGTAAGAACTCTCAAACTCCTTAAAATATCCATCAACTGCAGACTTCACCTCATCTTTGTTGGTAAATCTTTACCCATCTCTATCTATCTTTATCTATTTATTAACTCATGTTTCAGTTTTGGAAATAGAACATAGTCCGACTGAGCTAAATCTAGCAAACAATTAATTTTGGTCATCGCAATAGTGAACTGGAGCATAGTCGTGAACTGGAGCATAGTCTTGATGAATCAACACTTTCTTTGTCGTCAAACGCGGCCTTTTTCCCATTATTTCAACACCTAAATATTAACGCTGCAATAAATTAGCATAATATTCGCCGTTGATGGTTTTTCCTTTCTGAATATAATCAATAAAAATAATTCCATAATTCCCAAATAATTCCCAAAAACCAGACGCCAAGACCTTGCCTACTTATGGAGCCGTCGTCGTCTTCTTTGGGCACGACTCTTCCATACCAGTTCCCTGCTTTGACTGTTCCTTTGTCTCAGGTGTGAGATGGTGAATCTGCGGTTATAAATCGACGCAAAAATGTGGCTTTATTGCGCTGAAACATCGCCAAAGCTTTCACTGAAACATTTCCACGACCCTGCTTTTGTTCGATTGAAAGCAAGCGCGGCACACACTTTCTGTAATGTCCATCATTTCACCTAGCTCACGCACCTTCAGTCGATGATCAGTCAATAACATTCGGTGGATTTTTTTAACAGTGTCACAGTGACATGTTGAGGATGAATTTGCTTCTCTTGAATCATTCGAGGATTTACCTCACCTTAAATGTGACAATTCTACTTATTGACGAAGCCGTCAAGATGGAAATGGGCCTCGTCACTGAAGATGATTTTATCGGCAAAATCAGCATTTTCATGTTGTCTCTCCAATACCCAATTAACGAACTCCCTCCGCTGTCCATGGTCAGCTGGCTTCAGTTCCTTAGTCAATTGAAGATGTAAATCTTTCGTTAAAATTCGCTGCATAGTGGATTTGGAGACACCAATTTGCTCTGCTCGGTGTCGAATTGAGGTGGATGGAGTTGGTGCGACATCATTACGTACATCTGCGACATTTTCGTTCGATCGACCTGGTCGAAGGCGCGTTGTTTGTTGTCTTTACATCACTAACAGACCCAGTTTTGGCAAATTTATCCATTAATCTCTTTACAGTTGACACTTTTAGAGCATTATTGTGACCCCAAATTGATCCCAATTTGCGAACTGTAGCCGCAAAACTTTCACCATTTTGGAAAAACAATTTCACAATGAGTATGCGTTCTTCATTCGTGTATCGCTCCATTTTTACTAACCTCGTACCTTCTGCTAGCAAACAATAACAAATGTTCAAATGTCAAACAATGACACTTTGAATGGCGCCAAATTTAAATCTTGCGTTCTTGTTGGGACGCCCTTTACTATTAAATTAGTTCATGCAAATAGATCTATTAATTTTAAGTTTTCCTCATTTGCTTTGACCTACATCAACTTATTTTTTGTACGAGTTATTGGTTTCAATGGTTTTATTTCAAATGTTATAAATTTTCCCCCATTTTTCTGCCAATTTGTCTGTCCAGCTACTTGTTTTCTTTGTTCTAGATAAATTTTTAGTAAATAATATAATTCAATTGGCTATATTTGAAAAATTCAAATTGCCGTAGTTTATATATAGATTATATTTGTATGAGTTTAGAATTAAATTAGTGCAGCCAGATGGTACGTTTTTCTATCCAGTTACCACAATACCAGTCAACATATTATTTACATATTTCTTGCTTCTTGATTTGTAGCTGTTTCAATTATTAATGATGTGATTATCACACCCTGTAGGGTGTTATTAGTTGACCCTGGAATCGAAGAATTTTATTCACGGAAAGCCTTCAGTCAAATCAGTTTTCCTAATTCACATAAGATTTTGTATTACCAATTAATCATAATCGAAGAGGATTATATGGTACATATTGGATCTCAATATATGGACAAAACTTGTTAAAACCCTCAACGGAATAGATGGCAGCTTCATAATTTCCATACTGAGAATAAATTTAAGCACCTACGTAAGAATGCTAATAAGTAAAATTGTATATTTATTCGTTTCAGTCTAATTTCCTGTTTCTTTAAATTGTTCAATTTGCCTTCAAACTAAATTTAACATTTTCAAATTTTTTTCCGCAGTGTCTATTTGAATGCCCACTAAAGGTAGCAATCAAATTGTCGGAACACATTTAAGTTAAAGCGGTTGAAAAATATCATAAAAACTATGAAGTATTTGATTTATTTTAATACCGGCATTAGGAGGTTTTGTTTAGTAGCAGTGTGAAGTTAGCATGTAAATGTGTATATGACAAGTACATAATTTAGGAGATATCATAAATAACATGCATTTTGGGCAATCAGAGTTATGGTGGCCAGTTAGTTAGTGACTTAAATTGGTAAATGGCGGTGGCTATCAAAAGCAAGATTTTAAAATAATGCTGAACACTCGCTTAGTAAATAAGTTAAATTGAAGTAATGGACATTTTTCCAAGACAGCTAATTTAAGAAATGGCGGAATTATCATTTACCCCAAACGGAACGATACTTTTGAATGGTAGTTTATGCTGACTGTAATCCCTATTAATTTTATATTTGACGGCGTTTGCATTTATTGGAGATTTAATATTTATTGGGCATTTAGTTTAACATGAAAGCAATTTTGATAGCAATTTGATGGGGCGATTTGAATCTTTATGCTGGAAAACCTATTTTTCAAATTGATTCCAAATTCTGATGCATATCGTTACAGGGTACAGAGGAATATGCGTTTTTCTTATTAACAATTCGAGAGACTATATTCATCTAGTTGCTTTTCTACAGTGGAATATTGGAGCATTGAAATCGATTGCCATAGCCAATCGACTATGGCTCGATGGTTAGCACGCGCTGTTATCGCGCATGTGAACAATTGTTCGAGAGCCTGATAAAAAAAACCTACTTTCTTCGAGCATTATTGTGCTCTATATGCAAACGAGTACTTTGATGCGTTAGATAATTGATAAGTCTAGAAAAAACTTTTCAGACTAACTTTTGGTTTCGTCATTAAACTGTAGGTCCCATTCCTTAAGCTCACTGAATGTGATAAGCTCTGTCATTATCTCCCATAAACCTATTTAACCCATATAAAGGGTGTCCCAACTAGAACGCAAGATTTAAATGACTGATGCAGCAATTGAATATTTTCTCTGGCTGTATGACATGTGGCGCCGTCTTGTTGAAACCACATGCCCTCCACATTCATTTCTTCAATTCTAGGCGTGAAGAAACTGGTTATCACTTCACGATACCGAACACCATTGACTGTTTGCGCTTGACATGCCTCATTTTCATAAAAAAGGTCCAATGATTCCTCCAGCCCAAAATCCACACCACACAGTGGCACGTTGAGGATGCATTTGCTTCTTGTGAATCACTCGAGGATTTTTCTCACCCCAAATGCGACAATTCTGCCTATTGACGAAGCCATCAAGATGGTAATGGGCGTCGTCACTGAAGATGATTTTATCGGCAAAATCAGCATTTTCATGTTGTTTCTCCAATACCCAATTAACGAACTCCCTTCGCTGCCCATGGTCAGCTGACTTCAGTTCCTGAGTCAATTGAACTTAGTATGTATGAAGATGCAAATCTTTCGTTAAAATTCGCTGCATAGTGGATTTGGAGACACCAATTTGCTGAGCTCGGTGTCGAATTGAGGTGGATGGAGTTTGAGCGACATCATCACGTACAGCTGCGACATTTGCGGTCGATCGACCTGGTCAAAGGCGCGTTGTTGTCTTTACATCACTAACAGACCCCGTTTTGTCAAATTTATCCATTAATCTCTTTACAGTTGACTCTTTTGGAGCATTATTGTGACCCCAAGTTGATCGCAATTTGCGAACTTTCACAATTTTGGTAAAACAATTTCACAGTGAGAATACGTTGTTCATTCGTGTAGCGCTCCATTTTTACTAACCCCGTACCTTCTACTAGCAAATAATAGCAATTGTTCAAATGTCAAACAATGACACTTCGAATGGCGCCAAATTTAAATCTTGCGTTCTTGTTGGAACACCCTTTACTTTTAAGTTCACATCCTTCATTCGATTGTACTAAATTGAACAAAAATTTATATGTATTAAGCGTTTGGTAAATTTGAGTCTGAGAATGAAAATGACCTATATGATCATATTTCTTTTCTCATACAAATTAACCGATTTACCCAAACTCTGAAATTCCCATTGAATGGCTTGAAGAGGAATTGTTCCTGTTATGCTGCTGCTCAAACTTTTGTATGCTCCACCTAGTACTTCCTTTGCAGTAAACCGATTTAACATCCCTAATCCTAAATATACTCTTCGGTCTAGAAGTGAAAGTGGACTGGATTTCCACGCCCGTATTGACCAGATTATGCAAAATCTATGTATTTTCAATAATTTCTAAATGTAAAGATTCATTAAGTTACATTTTTCGCTTCTTTTATTGTGCATTGATTGTGAACGCGCCCCTTCTAGCACCCCGAATATCTTTTTACAAACGCAAAAGAACATTGGGTAAAGATATTTGTAAATTCAGTCGTACTGATTGTAATTTCTTTTCTGAGTTCTTAATTATCTGTCCATACTGGTTGAATACCAATAAGAATACCAATCGAAAGAAAAAGATTTGAGAAGATTTGCCGTCACAAATGTTCTTCGTTTTATTTTATGTACCTGAATGTTAACAAACTTTTGAATCCTTATTGAATACAATTATATTAACAGAAGCTTTATTATCTAAAATTTTTGTAAGTTATCAATGATAGAACAAAAAGGGAAGAATATTTGAAATTAATAGAACAATTTTCCTTTTTGCCCGATACAACGACAAGAACTATCATATAATTTGTTGCCAACTGAAAGTTTTTTGAGAATTAAAATCCTTTAAAACCAATGAGGAATAATGAAACAAAAATAAAACTAATGGGCAGTTTAGGTACAATCCTCTAGCAGTTTCATTTGTAAATGAAAAATTTCCTATGTCCAAAATGTTGATGTAATAATAATTTCAAAAGACTTAAGACACGAACTTTCAACGAAAAGTTAAACTTTCAATGGTTAACTTGCGTACCTGATTTGCCAGTTTCTGAATATAAGCAGTTCGAACCAGAGAAGAACATAAAATCGGAAATTACCATAAATATTCGAAATTAATAGAACAATTTTCCGCTTTGCCTGATACAACGACAAGAACTATCATAAAATTTGAAGCCAATTGAAAATTTTCTGAGAATTAACAATTTTTGAAACCAATAAAGAATAATGAAACAAAAATAAAACTAATGGGCAGTTTAATTGCAATTACAATAATAATAACAATATTCTTATGTCCAAAATGTTAATGAAAGCTGTAATAATAATAATATCAAAAGACTTAAGACACGAACTTCTAACGAAAAGTTAAAGTTTCAATGGTTGAGGAAATAAATAAACATAAATAAATTTGTTACACTTACTAAATTTCACATACTAAGAATTTTCACATCAAAGAATTTTATTCACGGAAAGCCATCAGTCAAATCAGTTTTCCTAATTCACATAAGATTTTTTATTAGAACTTAATTAATAGAAGAAGATTATATGGTACATATTTATTGGATTTTGCATTAAATTTGACATGTTAATGCAAAATCAGATGATTTATAGTTAAATAGCATAACTAATCTTCAGAATTCAGAGAAGAAAATAAAAACGGAAATTACCATAAATATTTTCCTTGCATTGGCCATACAAATCAATGTAAGCATTTGTATAAATTCGCTTAAGTTTGAATGCGCTTCAAAATCGTTTATTCTTTAGAACTTTTAAATGATCCTTAAGTGAAAACCTGAATACGTACTTTTATTACTTATGCCACATGTGAAGAATTTTGTTGCGTGGCCGGACCAAACTGTGCATATTCTGTGAAATTTTATGTTGGTTCGCTTCAAATTTGCAACATATTTTTTGTTAAACATCACTGACGAATACACTAAGCTCGACTAGCGTTAAAAAGGCACATCTTCTACGCTCCAGAATTCCAATCCAGTTTTCTAATTTTCCCACTACAATTTACACTCTACTTTAAAAGACTTTCGCTTATTAAATACTTTACAAATCTTGAATATTTGTCAATTTTCTTAAGCTAACATTTAAAAAGACACAACTTCTGCGCTCCAGAATTCTAATCCAGTTTCCTAATTTTCCCACTACACTTTACACTCCATTTTAAAAGATTTTCGCTTATTAAATACTTTACAAATCTGGCATATTTGTCATTTTTTTTAAGCCAGCTTTGTGATAGTTTTGCAAAAACTATTTTACTTCATGGAGTTTTTGTCGAAATTGAATTCGGAGTACAAATTTGCGAAAATATGACAGAAATTTTAATATTATTTTGGATGAAGTTTAGCTTACGGTTTCAGGGGCTGATTGGTCCTCTATTACGATATATTCGTTGTAAAATTTTTGGAATGTGTGGTTTGAATAACAGTATTTTACGAAACCGAAAATAACGTCAAAACTCTTAAATTAAGATCACAAAAATATGAAACTTTTCGAAAGTTTTACTTATATGGAGATTTAAAATTTTAAAAAATTCCAATTTTATTTAATTTCCCTTTATATACCAGACTTTGGCTTTCAAAGTTTGATTTCACAATTATGGAAATAAATCTGAAATAAAACCTCATAAAACGATACAAAATCTCTTGCTTCTTATGAGTGGGATATGGGAGAAATCCCCACATTCGGTGAGCTTACACTCATTCTATTTCTAGACTCTCTCAGACTCTCTCTCTCTCTTACCAGATTTGTCGATTACCCGATTACTCGAAGTGCTTCTCAGACACATCGTGGTGGCCACAGCTTAAATAATGATAGGTGATTGTATGCGGAATAAATACGTCATATTTGTTTCAGGTCCCCCTCTTTCGGACGGGGTTTTAAAAAAACCAGAGACAATTTATGAAAATTGTTTCCTGCATAAATATCAGCATAAGTAATGGCATCAATCATCACTGAACTGTTTGGAAAAAAACTGGACATCGCATTAAAGAAAAGGAAATTTCAGTAGTTTTAGTTCACACTTGCATCAAAAAGCTTGTATTTCAACATTTCTGAGGTTGCTCAGTTTTTTACTTTGCCGAATGGAACAAAATAAATGACGCAAAGGATAATATTCACGTGAAAAAGGAATTGTCCGAAACAGAACGACGTTTTTTACCCGATTTACACAACTTTTGGTTTGGATCGCCAGTTTTTGACGACAATGGTTTGATTTTTGGAGACAGCAAAAAGCGGTTCGATGCTTTAGTTTTTGCAGACACCAAAACATGGTTCGATGCGTTTCGAAACTGGTTCGGTTCGAAACTGGTTTGTTTTCCTGCTATAAGGCTCAAAACGTAAGGCTTAAGAATTTGCAACATTAAATTGTTTTTAAAAACAATAAAAAAAATTATACTAGAATGACTACAACCTACTAGTAAAAAGCGTAAAAGTAAAGGTTTTATGAAAATATAAAAACAAAAATTGGTTTACATTAATATAATTTAAATAGTTTTGGCTAAGAGACCAAACGTTTTGAAATCTCAATTAACTTATTTTCGTTTCTTGAACCTTTTAACTTTTTTAGATTTACATTTATTTGCAATTTTCCAAATATTTATGAGGCAGTCCCAAAACTAGCCGGAATGGTGCCAGTAGTTTGAAAAAAATTATTTTGGTGAAAATTGACTGCCTTATAAAACATATGTTTTAAGTTTCAAGGCACCACGTTGTTTAGTATTTTCATTTGAGCCATCAAAAGTAAACGATCTCAGTGAATTTATAAACATAGAAATAATTGGTCACCGTTATGAAATTCATTTGAAAGGGCTCAGTCCAACCAATATTAAAGCCGAACATAGAATCTTGCTATGGGGGAGTCTGTTCCTTCGTTTGCGACTGTGAAATATTGGATAGCAGAGTTTAAACAAGGCCGTACATCCTGCCAAAACGAGCAACGTTTGAGGTGTCCACGCCAGACACGTTTAAGAAAATCCACAATATTGTATTGGATAGATGCGTGAGTTAGCTGAAATGATAGGCATTTCAAAAAGCACTGTACATCGTATATTAACCGAAGATTTGAAGAGGGGAAAGCCGTGCGCAAGGTGGGTGCCGCGCTTGCTTTCAATAGAGGAAACACAGCGTCCTGAAAATGCTTCAGTAGAGTGTTTGGCGTTGAAGTGTTTTGTAATGGATGGATGCGTGAGCTAGCTGAAATGATAGGCATTTCAAAAAGTACTATACATACATATAGTATATTGACCGAAGATTTGAAGAGGGGAAAGCCGTGCGCAAGGTGGGTGCCGCGCTTGCTTTCAATAGAGGAAACACAGCGTCCTGAAAATGCTTCAGTAGAGTGTTTGGCGTTGAAGTGTTTCAAAGTAATATTTATAATATAGATTTATAACCATGGATGAGACATGAGTCCGCCACCTCACATTTGAGACAAAGGAAGGGTCAAAGCAGTAGACTGGAATGGGAGGATCATGCTCAAAGAAGGCGAAAACTGTTCCATATACAGACAAGGTCATGGCTTCTGTTTTTTTGGGATGAGCATGGGATTTTTTTTATTGACTATCTTCAGATAGAAAATACCATCAATGCTAGTTCATTTTTTACTATTTCCCCCAACTTTTTGGCACTTTCTGTGTTAGGTTGGATATTTTTGGGATTGCCCTCGTGTTTTATATTCCTTAACTGCTAACAAAAATAACATTAGCTTCTGTAAACACCGTGGCTAACCTCTCACCTTCTGAAATCAGTAACCCCATATGCTGAACTCTGTGCATGTAATTTGATATTTCGAAAGTATAATGAAACGTAGACGAATGAAGTCATTACTCCAGACCACCCCTGCTGTGTGTGAATCACATTTATTTGCTATTTCTTAACGAGAGTGATCTTAATCTGCAGATATACAAAAATACTTACATATATCAGTTGGTACAAAACTTAAACGGCAGCAGCAAATTCAAGATATATATGAATATATTCACTCCCGTTTTTTCTCAAGCATTATTAATGTTTTCATTTTGGATTAGCTGGCATTATAGGTTTCTTACATTATGGTTCGAATACACAAATGAAGTTTCTATTTAAACTTTATTTGTTCACGATCAATTACTCATTAAATGTGAATAAAGTGAAATACAATGAAATGAAGAAAAAAAATGTGCTGCATGCATACCGTCAGCAAGCAAAGCCGATACAACAGCGGTGCAAACAAATAATAAATGTTATCAGACAAAAGCAAAAAGGCAACTGGATTTGTTGTGCACACCTTAAATTATTTTATTTTTTTTTTTTAATATTTCTTTTTTTGGTTCAATACACAAATATGGTGGTGGTACCGCCAACCAACGCCACAGTTACTCCACATTATTAAGAGTCAAAGGTTAATAAATAACTTTTACCAAACGTTACAATTAAATTTAAACTGTAAATGAAACAATGACTTAGTGCTGTGGACTGGATCATTGAATAAGACCCAAATGGTGCAGCACAATTTGGACTACTTTACTTGATATATGAGGGTCCATACATAATGTAGAGAAGTTTTTTCTGTTTGTTTTAGAGGCGTTGGTGATGATGTCTGTGTCTGGATAAACATTTGGGTTACCTTAAACAAAAAAAAAATGGTTGACTGAATGATTTATTATTGATTTGCTGATTATACAAATTGCTTACACTTTTGTTGGGAGAACAATGGTGGGCCACCACTAAAATGGAAAGGAAATTAATAAAAATAAATGAGCTAAAAATGTTGAAGTTGGGATGCAGTACAAAATTAATTACTTAAAAAATCACAGTTTGAAGAAAAAAACAACTGGGTCATATTTCAAAAAAAAAAAAAAAAAAAAAACAAAAAAAAAACGTATGAAAGAAATTAAAATCAGGACAGAAACTTCAGTCAGATGAGCTGACTTATATCGTACGTATACCGATCTATAGCTCCGGTGCAAACGAGTGCGGGATGACTAATGGGCCCTGGTAAATGACCGCGTTCTCACAAAAAATACCCCGACTTAAATTACATAAATCACGTAAGAGAAAGAAAATTTATAACTTCCTGAAGTTCTTCGTTTAGAAACTATACAGCGACCACTGGTTCTTACTAAATAGACCTATTTACGAGTATATGTGCAGTGCCAAATGAGGTGTGCCAACGCTCTTCATTCTGATTCATTGAAAGTTCACTAAACATTTAATGACCGCCGAATTATGCTAAATTCAGAGCAACTGAATGTAGGGTTATGAACCGAGAAATATTTAGGTTAAATCGGGTAATTTATAAAGGAGTTATCAAAAAGGGCATAGTAATTCGATCAATTTTTAGTTTTCAGATTTTAACAAGCATCATAACGCAATTCAATTGGAAAAAATTTAAAATACTGCAGTTTGTGAAATAGAAGTTTCAAAAGAAAACTTAAATTTCGACAAAATGGGCCCACTTGCAAGGAAGGTTATGGAAGAGGTGAAGCAATGCCGCTTATTTTCATTCCCAAAAATTATGTGTCTAAAATTTGACCAAATTCAGTAGAAAACCTTGGCATGTATAAAGCTAAGAATCTTTTATCTGATCATTCGCATGAAAGCTATTAGAAGATTTGTTGTTTTACAAGTTTAACCAACCAAGTATTGCAAAAGCATACAATGAGCCAATATCCAGATTATTATAATCTGCTAATTAAATAGAAATTACGCAGAAAATACTGAATTCGGGATTATTGTTCAGTTAGCGTCAGAGGTACTAAAGGGTACGTGGTATTGTCATTTATTTGCATTCCCAAAACTTAAATCAACACGTTCATGATGAGTTCCAAAGTTAATAGAATTTAGCACAATTACTCAAAAGATGTGTAGCCTACAATATTGCATTCAATTAGTCATTTGCATTGGAGGTGCTTAAAAGAAGTTTCTCAACTTTTACAAAGACTTAAAACTCAATACAAAGGACAAAAATCTAGGAATTGGAGACTCCAGGGAAAACATAAAATTTCGCAAAATCTGTTAATACGTGATATGTCCCAAAAGAAATGTGGCAATGCAATCTATTTTTATTATCAAGCCACAAATTGGTAAAAGCTTAACGTGCACCAAACTTGATTAAATTTAGCGCAACTAAATAAAGGATATGTGTGTGCGTGTGTGTGTGAAATATCAGAAGCGACGTTTTTAACGTCGATTATTAAAATCGATAATTTGAAATTCCGTCCATTATTGTAAACCGGTGCCAATAGCTTACTGCGGACTATAAAGAAAGTGAGATTAAGTGAAATTTCAGAAAACCAGCCAATTTCTATGGATGATGTACCCCTTTACGATCTAGCAAAATGTTAGACTGTGAAAGAAGTGCTGAAAAAGTTTTATGAAAATTTGAAGCAGTTATTGCCTCTACCAGTCTTCCAGACAGACGTTTATAACTTAAACGACTTAAGAAATCATGAAATATCTTTGGCCGGAAGATAATTGATATTTTAAATGAGTATCACAATTATGCCCTACTAATAATATACACCTAGCTTACTTCGGGTGAAGGCGTAACGAAATCGAACATATCGCTCATTTGCTCGAATAACGACATAATTCAACAATAATGCAGAAAACGCATTTAAAGTTTTCATTGCGTTGTCACATTTAAGTAATTAACTAAAAGTCAGTAAACTTCTTAGGGTAGGCCATATGAGTGTTGGCGATTTAATTCTTGCCGAGTTGTTGCCGAGAAATTGGGCAACGCGCGGCACGGGGTGGCGGGGGAATATGTTGTTCGCTGCGCCGCTTCCTGGAAATTTAGTCGCCATGGAGCCGTACACGGGAGTGCAGCGTGCATTTTGTGTCCGAGCGTATTACGAAAACAATAAATCAGTGATTACTGCACGACGTTTGTATCGGCATGAACACGGTTTACACGATTTAAGTGAAGTTCCAAGCGCCAATGTGACACTAAAATGGATCAGAATGTTCGAAACAACCGGCTCAACAGTACCAATTACGGTTCGTGGTCGCCCAGTTTCTGCAAGATCAGCCGACATTGTGGAGCGTGTTCGTGTTTCAGTTCAGCGAAATCCGCAACAGTCAACACATAAGAGAGGTCAGACTTTGGATGTCAAAAGAACAACTTTACGACGAATTTTGAAACGTGATTTGCATTTGAAGGCTTATAAGATTCAGATAGTTCAAGAATTAAAATCCGATGATGCCAATAACCGACTTAACTTTGTCAATTTGATGCTAGAGCGGTTCAACAATTTCAACAACGTGATTTTTAGTGATGAACCAGTTTTCACCTTAATGGCCATGTGAACAAGCAAAATTGTCGGTTCTGGTCCGAGACTAATCCCCGACGCTTGTATGAACGTCCACACACAACGTTCACAGCCCTAAGCTTGTCGTGTGGGCTGGGATAACGTCAACCGGTATTATTGGACCATACTTTTTTGAGGACGAAAAAGGGCATGCGATGACGGTTGGAGCGAACAATTGTTGCAACATGCTAGCAGACTTTTTGGTGCCACCTGGCAAGAACTTCAAGGCAATACCCCGAGGATGTGGTTTCAACAGGATGGGGCCACATGTCATACGGCTAGGGTATCCATAGAGCTGCTGAAAAGTGTTTTTCCTGGAAAACTCATTTCGAAAAGGGGGGATATTGAATGGCCCCCATGTAGCCTCGATCTCTCTCCATGCGATAAACTCCCACAGAATGACCTGTATGTAAAACGGTGGGACAAGTTTCTTATTTTTCAAAAGTTCTGGTTTCTGCCAGAAAGCTTTGCTTAAGCTGACAACAATATCATCTTTCTTTTTTTGTCTTCTTATGACAGTAGCGCTTTTGAAATCACTTTCAGTGTATGAACTTTTGTAAAAAAACTGACGTCGGTGATTCACGTCTTACTTCAAGCACCCTAAAATCTGGCAATTTTAGCTGTGACATATTTAAAGGTTCAATGTCAGTTGCTAGTGTTTTTAAATCCTAAAAATTATCAATTCTTTTTTGCTGATCGTATAATTAAAATGTACGACTCCGTTTTATAAATGGGAACACTCTTCAACATTCGTTTTGACTCCCTTTCCGAAATTAAGGAATGGACTGAATCTCCTTCATTTTGGGTATGACATTTTACTAAAAACTTATGTGTTATTGATTTTATCCCCAAATAATGAACTGATATTATCAGTAAAACTTGTTTATAAACATTTAGTACACGGAATTATATTGTTTTAGTATACAACTTTAAGAAAAACACTATTTTTCCGATATGAAATACTGTTTCTAGCCATTTATTAACAGTCATTCTCTCCGCTAAGATATGAACTAGAATCGTTCAATATTTTAAATATACAATTCTATATTGATCCATTGACAAAAGACTTCTCTTTGTCGAATTACTTAGTAACATTTATAATACAAAAGATTACTTTTGCGCCAATTTTTATTGAAGTTTCTCTAATTCACTTTATTTTCATGGCTTATTTAGATTAGACTGTAGGATTCAATATTTTTGACATCTTTAGAGGTCATAGAGACTCATGCCCCAACAGTTGTCTTCAGTACAATCTATTGGGTTGTTCGCAAAGTTTTTGCGGTTTTTAGAAGAAATATATCGTATTTACAAATTTATATACAAGAAAACAATTATTTCGATCTATTATATAATCAATCCCTTTTTTAATAACTTCTTCCCATCTCTCTGGGAGCTTTTTAATTCTTCTCCCATAAAACTCACGTGGGGTTTCTGAAAGAAAAAACGTTCTATTCGATTTTTCACTTGCTCGTCGTTATGGAAATTCAAATCTTTCAAGTGGATGATCAGACTGTGAAATAGATGATAGTCGGATCCGGCAAGGTTTGGGGCTAAGATAAAGCTTCCCATCCAAGCTGTGACAGTTTTTGACGGGTCAGCAAGGCAATGTGAGGCCTCGGTGAAAAAGTGAGGTACCCTTACATCGAGGTTGCTCACAAACCCAATCTGTTTTATGATCCCTTGAACAGTTGGGACTGATTTTTTTGATTATTTTAGCTATTTGATTATTGCATAGGGATTAACAACAATTAATCACCTCCTCAGAAACAATTTTTTTTTGGTCATCATGATGTGGGAGCGTCCGTTACGGAGAAGTAACCCGTAGAAAATCTTTTAAATCATTTCTGGCAAGTTCTTCCATTTGGTCCGTTTTCAGCAGCCGTTTTTCCTTTTCGGAAATAATACAGCATAATACTCGTGTGCCTAAAATGCTCTTTTTCGCTCATTTTCCCCAATTTTTAAAACTTTTTTTAAACGCTACAAACACTCACGACCACAACGAGAACACAAGTAAACCATAGTAGACAGTTGAGAAAAGAGGTGGGAGGAAATTTTAATAGTATTTTAAGAAACTCCATGTTATGAGAAATGACGTATGATGAACTAACGAATTAACCGAACGAACTTTCCAAACTGCCTCAAATATTTGCTTTCAATAGTAAATGTTGTTAGAAATATGACTTATAGTTTATATAGTTTACAGTTTATAAAAATCTAATCGAATTTAAAATTCCAGCACCAGAAATTAATTTAAAGCTTAGTAAAGGGTGGCGCATAAATAACGTTAACGGCGATTATATTGAATGCGTTATTGTGCTTCATTTGGTTTTAATTCATGAATCAATTGCATCTCATATGAGAAAAGATGTAACATATGTAAAATTCTTTCCAAAGAATGTTGACTGATGAAAGTTTCGGGGTTTTCCTCAATAATTGCTTGTAAAATTCTTTTCAAAGACCGCCTAGGCATCTCTAATTGCTGAGAATGTTGACTGATGGAAGTTTCGGGGTTTTCCAATGATCACTTCATTTCGAATTGCACGAGATCTTCCAGCACGCGGAAGATCACAGACAGCCCATTGTTGCCCAAAACGCTGAAGTAATCAGTAAATTGTTGGAGCGCTAGGAGTATTTCGTACATGAAAGAAATTTCGACATGATCTGAATAATCGAATGCTGACCTTCAAAGTAAAATTTAACAACTTTGGTTCTTTGTTCTATGCTGAGCCTTCATAATCCATCATAGCCATCATAAATTTTCCCATAATAATTTCCCCAAAAAAGACAAACAAAAAAGGTATTCATTGATCAAATCTTAACGTTGCTTATGTACCACCCTATAGAAAGAAATGTTCACTTTTCTGTACGATAAGATCACTTTTCGGTACGAAAGTCTGCATTTCCGTATAATAATAGGTGTACTTTTCTGATAAAAAGTTTATTTTTCTATAAGAAAACACCATCTTCAAACATAAAAAACGTGATTTTATATGGAACTCATATATTTTTATATGAAAAGCGTAGTTTTTGTAACGACAATTACACCTCTTATATGTAAAAAGTATAGAAGTGCATTGTTCTATAAGGAAAGTGTGTTTCTCTATGTGAGAGTAAACTTTTCAAAAAAAAATGTGAGCATGTCTTTTTCCATATGAAAAGTGAACTTTTCTATATCATATTTGTATTTTTCTACCCGATATACATATGTATTTTTTTCCATCCCGAGAGCGTGTTTTTGTTTGCGAAAGGTGTACCTTTCCACGTAAAAAGTGCTCTGGTCTATTGTGGAAATTTACTTTTTATTTGAAAGTTCTAATTTTCTATATAAAAGTTACACTTTTCTGCTTCATAAGCGCACTTTTTGGCGCGACAAGTTCATTTTTCTGTGCGAAAGTGTGCACTTCCGTATGATAAACCTTTTCTGATAAAGAAGTGTAGTTTTCTACATGAAAACACACACTTTTCTATATGAGAAATGTGCCTTTAAAAAGTCTGGAATTTACTTTTCTCTGTGAAAAGTGTACTTTTCTAAGTAAACTATTTTGTATTCTGTGTATTTCTCTATGTATGTGAGACTAAACTTTTCCATATAAAAATTGTAATTTTTCTCTATTTGAAATTGAACAACTTTGGTTCTTTGTTGAGTGCTGAGCCTTTCCATCGTAAATTTCCCAAATATTATTTAGTTAATTCTGTAAAGAGACGAAGAAAACTGACTTAAACAAAAAATGTATTCACTGATCAAATCTTAGCGTTACTTATGCGCCACCCTATATATCTCATTCGAAATGTCTGTTGTTTGAATTGAAATATCTACCCTTATAACTTGGCTTTCACATATTGTACACAATATAGCAATGAATGCACAAAAATACCAGAAGCAATGTTTTACTTAAGACGTCATCACTTCATCTCCAAAACAAAAGACTTAAGACACAAACGCATTCATAGCAAATTGTCGCTGATTGGCAAAAAGAAAAAACGATCGCATGAGGATTAATTTATAAACAAAATTGAGGGTGAAATGCAAAAAAAAAAGGAAAATATCTATAACAAACAGATACAAACACACACACACATATTGCATAATAGACATTTGGCATGAAAAGCCAAAAGAAAAAAAGAAAGAAAGAAATACCTTCTTGCAATTGCGGTTTTCACATACAGCATTTTACACTACGCTGTGTACTCGTATTGCTCTGTACAGCTGGTGCTGTGAACCTGCACTATGTTGCACTATAACATACAATATGAAATTAACGATTTGTTGTTGTTACATTTTGGATAATATGAATGCGTTGTAAGTTATGGTTTTTAGCCGTAGTAACTAAACAAAAATGAGCCATGTGGTTTGGTTTACTTACAATTGGCAAAAATTGTCTATGCCAAAACGATACTCTACGTGTAGCGTTGAATAACATTTTAGAGAGTTATAAATAGAAAATAGTCTATATCTTCAAGTGAGCTCATACGTAGTTATTCATACATACGTTCAGACATAGACTTTATGCTTGCTGGCAAGAGCATAACAACCACACATAAATTGCCGACTACGAATGCTCTAATTTTTTAGACGGAGTTGCAATTGCAGTCTATAACTTTATTGGATGTTTGTGAAATACATTGGAGGAACACTTATAAACTTTTCCACACTAACTGAGGATTGCAATAGCGAGCCGCAACCACCACCACGACATGATCGAGTCTTGTTTGCGGAGGTTTTCAATCGACTGAAAATGAAACCAATAATCGATCCGTAACATGCAGTTGCAATAACTAATAACTAAAATGGGTTACAAGTCTGTGACAAAAAGGTCTGCAGACCAAACTATCACTTGATTATGGTGGGAAAAGGTGCATTTCATAAATTGATTTGTGGTAATGTAATGATGGTGTAAACGGTAACCACTGCACTGATTTCCACATGTGTAACAATGTGGTTGAAAGCAGCAACACAAATTGCCGGTTAATTTAAATAAATATGGTCATTCTGCTGTTTCATTTCCGCTAACTTCCTTTCCTTTGTGAATCGAAATGTCAGGATTTACATATTTTTTTCGCAGTGAAAGTAAACGGTTTAGATTAAGGAGAATGCTAAAATATAAAAAAGGCAACGGAAACTTTGCGATAAAATAGTGAATGAAATTGTATTGCAATTATGTCAACTTTATATAATCAAAACTAATGTTAAGCCTTTCACACATGAACCAGTGAGGAGGAATAACGACAAGTTGTGTATTTTTTTTTTTCAAATAAATAGAATACATAGCTAATATTTAAGCACTAGGAGTTATCCGAAAAACGGAGCTATATTTCGTTCACAAATTGCTCTGTTTTCTTCAGCAAAACATAATTTTTCTTCATCAAAAAGTAGTAATAATTTCCAATATTTATTTTAAAACCAAAGTGTTTTTTCTGAGTTGAGTGTATACTCCTAAACCGTCCGTCAGAGTGCGACAAGACTCTCGAAAATTCATATTTTCCATTCGGGGAGGAATACATTACAGTAAATGTAATTAGCATATCAACAACGTATTATAAGCTAAATTGCGATTCTATTCAATAACTCTGGAAATAGGAAGTACAACAAAAATCGATAGATGGCACCCGTCACAATTCAATAAATGCAATTTTTTTGAGTGTAAATTCTTAAACCGTCCGTCAGTGTGCAACAAAACTCTCGAAATTCCCTATTTTACGTTCAGGGAGGAATACAACTCCTGACATTACAGTAATTGTAATTAGCATATTAACAACTTATTGTAAGATAAATTAAAATTCTATTCAATAAACCCGCAAATAGAAAGTGCAACAAAAATCGATAGATGGCGCCCGTCACGATTCAATAAATGTAATTTTTTTTAGTGTAAATTCTTAAACCATCAGTCAGAGTGCGACAAAACTCTCAAAAGTTCCTGTTTTCCATCCAAGGAGGAATACAATTCCTGACATTATAGTAAATGTAATTAGCATATTAACAACTGAAAATAGAAATTACACCAAAAGTCGATAGATGGCGCTCGTCACGATTCAATAAATTCAATTTTTTTTAGTGTAAATTCTTAAACCATCAGTCAGAATGTGACAAAACTCAAGAAAGTTTCTGCTTTCCATCCAAGTAGGAATACAACTCCTGACATTACAGTAATAGTAATTAGCATATTAACAACTTATTGTAAGATAAATTACGATTCTATTCAATAAATTTGAAAATAGAAAGTACAACAAAAATCGATAGATGGCGCCCGTCACAATTCAATAAATGTGATTTTGCACACATTAATATAAATTTGTCTGCGTTGAGTGCAGATTCTTAAACCGTCCATCAGATTGCGACAAAACTCTCAAAAGTTCCTGTTTTCCATTCAGGGAGGAATACAACTCCAAACATTTCATTGAATGTAATTAGCGTATTAATAACTTATTGTAAGATAATTTGCTATTCCATTCAACAAATTTGAAAACAGAAAGTACAACAAAAATCGATAGATAACGCTCGTCACAATTCAATAAATGCGGTTTTGCATGCATTAATAGAAATTTGTCTGCTTGAGATGTGTATAAGTGCACAAGTGAATGGGATCGAATATTGAAAGTATAACCAAACATATAATTTTACAAAATTTTATAAAAGCTTCAATATCATCTGGCATGAAATGAGAGGGAACTTCTCGCAAATTGTATATGAGCCAATCAACTTGAATCTGTTTGTAACCTTTCGCATTAAATCGAATGTTGCCAGAAAGTAAGTTATATGTTGATAAAATTCCTAAACGAATACATTACACGTTTTTTACACAAAATTATTAGCTTAAATCAACTTTTTCTAGATACTGTCGTAAAGCTCCAATATGTTTCCGAAAAAATTTGGCGTATAAAAAACCCAATCGTTTTGTCTTTTGCTAACCTTCCTTTTATTTTCCTATTTATTTTTATTTCAACTTTTGCAATGCAATTCTTTACACCTTTAAGTTCAACTATTTGTAACGATTTATGCTCTCGGCAATGTAATTGAACCTGTTCATGATTTAGATTATTTCATTTCATATGCATAATCATTATGTGTGTAATTTGCTTTTGTACCACAAATATGTCACATTAACTTTCAATAATAGAAAAAATAATGCACTGAATAAGAAAATGACCATACAATGTGATATATAGATAGGCTTTCACACGTGTTCACCACTGAATACGCGTTCATGTTGTAAATCAAAAGGCACCGTATAAAGTGAACGTATTCAAAACAGTATCATTACGACTACATTGAGGAATGAACTCAAATACAAATTACAATGAAAGACGGAATAAACCAATGTCCCAGTGTGGATAAAATAGTTTAATAACTTTCAAATGCCATAGAGCTCGTATCAATATCGTGCGTCATTTATGAACATTTTCATATGAAAGAGCAAACTGCTAACTGCAAGAAAATAAATGCAAAATTTTTAAATATTTTCTAAAATGTTGGGTGTCGGTGATAGAGAGAGAATGATAAGTTCAATTAATGCATAATAAAAAAGCAAACCAATTTGATTTGTTTAAATACATTTACCGAGTGATGAATTGCCCGCAGGAAAATAAAAGACTTAAGACACGAACTCGCTGTGAGGAAAGATCTCCTTTTGAAAATGTATTTCTAGGTGGTCATGTGCTGAGGATTTGTTTTGGTTACTCGGAATTAGGCTTTCATCATTGAAGACCCTTTGCGATTTGTTTTTTGTACAGCATTTTAAAAAATATTTTGCGTATTTTTTCCAAAGCCAAGTCTAAAATGAGAAATGAGCAGTCACAATTTACTGCGAACAAATCGTGGAACAATCCCTTCGCAAAGGTATATATTTTCACACTTTTTGTTTTTTAATTACAATCTTGATTAAACTTTATTTTGGTTAATTTGCTACACTGTAATAGTATACTAATTAGGTGCGCAACTAAGTTCCCGCTGTTTGCCAATAGATGGCGCCAGCTGTAAGTGCTAGTCGATTCTACCATAACCTAAACGTCATGAGCCAAGCTTAGGCATATGATAAACATACCGCCTCGACACAACAGTGATTTTCTTTTGACATCATATTCTTTTGGTTGTGTGAATATGTATGATTTTGTGCCGAATAATCGTCATATGCGAAAAGTATTGATTTTCTTCTTTCAATCGAAGAAAAAGGCGGCTGAAGCTCTTCGAGAGCTTGAAAACGTTTACGGAGATGCTGCTTTAAATCAAACAACTTTTCGAGATTGGTTCCGTCGCTTTAAAGACAGCGATTTTGATGTTGGCGGCCGTTCGCGTGAAGAAAGACGAAAAATATTCGAAGACATTGAATTTAAGAATAGGAATCCCTGTCAAATGCAGGTAGAGCTTGCTTCAGTATTAGGAATTACCCACCAAGCTGTTTCCAAGCGATAGCATACGTTGGGAATGATTCAAAAACAAGGAACCTGTATTCCTTATGATTTGAAGCCAAGGGACATTGAGCGTCGTTTTTTCGCCTGTGAACAACTGCTTTAGCGACAAAAAATGAAGAGGTTTCTTCATCATATTGTAACGGGTGATGAAAAATGGATTAATTACAGCAATCCAAAGAAAATAAAGTCATGGGGCTGCCCCGTCAAGCTTCTCTTTCATCGCCTCGGCCGAATACTCACTCTGGGAAGGTTATGCTATGTATTTGGTGGGACCTGGTCGGCTTTATTTATTACAAGCTGTTGAAACCAAGCAAAACCAGCATGAAAAAGTGATTCTTCAGCATGACAATGCTCGGCCTCACGTGGCTCAGCCTGTTAAAATCTATCTGGAAACGCTGAAATGGGAAGTCTTACCCCATCCGCCATATTCTCCAGCTAATGTGCCGTCCAATTATTACTTGTTCCGTTTGATGGCACACGGTTCGGCTGACCAGCAGTTCCACTCATATGACGACATCAAGGAATGGCTTGATTCGTGGATACCCTCAAAAGATGAACTCTTTTACTGTCACGGAATTCAAGCTTTGCCAGAAGGATGGGAAAAAGTAGTAGCTAACGATGACCCATTTGTAAGCATGTTTTCATAATAAAGTTGCATTTTTATGAAGAAAAAAAACAGCGGGAGCTTAGTTGCGTACCTGATATATGGGTTATATTCGTCTATTAATCGAACACAGCATTAGCAACAATATGAAGGGATTGTCCTTAGCAGAAACTTGGACATTTCCAG
Source organism: Philornis downsi (assembly GCA_019455685.1). Classification (NCBI taxonomy): domain Eukaryota; kingdom Metazoa; phylum Arthropoda; class Insecta; order Diptera; family Muscidae; genus Philornis; species Philornis downsi. The sequence continues at coordinate 160,108 of JAHXMU010000055.1, read as the reverse complement.
CAGTATAAATTGTCAAAGAAATCACCATATTATCAGTTTTATAACAGTTTCCCTTTCTTTCTTCATTTCTTTTTCATAAAATAATTATGCAACAGTTGGTTAAAGCTCAAAATTTACTCATAACGTTTACTTTAAAGCAAGTTTGCAACTCTAGAAATTTGGCAAAGCTTTTCTTATACTACTGAACCGGCATAGCCTAGTTTTATTTGTTAGTTGTTTAAAAACATCCTAGAATTTCCCTATTAATTCATGTATTTTTTCATGCAATTGATTACATTTTTCAAAAGTCGCCTACTATTATTGGCTTTCCTCTACGATGAAAAATTTATCGCTATTAAAACTATCATTCTTCTATATTCCAATGATTTGCTATTACAATGTTTCGTGTTAAAATATCGAAATGCAATCTTGAACCATTTACAAACAACCTTGATTAAAGTCATAACTCACTTACTTACTTGCAAGCTTACATGTAAAGACATTTAATTTCATATCATTTCATTTTGTCTGTGTAAATATCTGAGGGCAGTAAGCCAGTGGTTTAAATCTCACACAATTACACACAAAGACACACATACACGCGATTATTTGCGTTTACGTTTTCTAAAGCCAAAATGCTGAACAACATTAATATGTTAAATTGCTGACAGACAACGTTTTTGGCATAATAAACGATTAACGCATAATAATGATATAAAAAAATTCGAAACAAATCACAGCATGAGGGTGTGGGTGTGCCGCACGAACGGACGAATAAAAAACTGGGAACTGAAGTCTGCAAACTAATTAATGATACAAACATAAGAAGAAAAAAAACATCACAGACAACTGCAAAATACCCTGAAATTAAAGACCGCAGCCTTTTTTTTTTAAACAAATTTGATAAAACTTAAAATTTATTACATCGCTCACACAGCAGCAAACGTGCAAACATATTCAGAAACAAAAAACACCAAAATGTTCGCTATTGTTATGTATTTAATTAAATGCCGGCAAAGGTTAGCTAATGAAAGTTATGGCCAAGGTTGTTTAAAGTTGAGGGCCGTTAAAGTTCACCTGCCTAAAGCAAAATTAAAGTAATTTTCAATATTAAGTAATTTTCATAATTTTCACAGAAAACTAGTAATTAATGTCATTAAAATCCATAACACTCAACATATTTCTAGTTGTGTGATGACAAGAAGAAAGCCACCAATACTCAGCCTACTTGTATTACTTCATTTCTTACTTCTTTGTGTGCTTCTGTGGCGTTTGTGTCTTAAGTCTTTTGTTTGTCTAGATGGGGGTGCTTGCATAATATAAACGATTGTCGTTAACTGTATTACTATTTGTGTATGTGTGTGTGTGTGTGCTTGGGATTTTTAATATGAGGAAATTGTTAACATTTCACTTTTGTTACTTTGCTTTAATAACATTTTGGTTTGTTTGCCCGTTTGTGTGTTTTCTGTGAAAACACTTTCGTTTTCGTTATCATGTTGTTTGCTGTTTAAGTAATTTTCGTTGAAAAGTTTCCTGTTAAAACAAAATGCGCCCACGCATGCAATATGAACATTTTACTTTTCGAATTGTAAATTATTTTTTGCCCATGTATTTAAATGTTTTCTTTTTCAATTGATTTTTATTTCATTTTGTATTAAAATATTGTGGTATAAATTGTTATAATTACCTTTCAATCGCACATCTTTCACCATAAGATTTCTCTTGTGCTTCTTGTGAGTAAAACTAAAGATACGAGGAGGCGTAAAACTAAAGATAAGAGGAGGCCCACGCCAAAGGAGAAAAACGCAAACTCTCAACAGAGGGGTAAACGCCTTTCTCTGAAGTACTGAGGGAGTTGAAAGAGATGGCTTAGAGGTAGATAGAGATACACCCATAAAAAGATATAGATTTCAGGGGTAAACATAGAGAAGTGTTATTAAAAAAAGACAACGAAGAAGAAATAAACAAAGCAAAGTTAAATAACTAATGCCATCTAATCGCATTGTAGGATTATTCGATGGTTGGAATATGTTTAAGGCCTTAAAGATGCTTTAAATGTCAGATCGTCAGCAAGTAATAGTCTGTAATGAATGTGTGACTCTAACGACCCTTTAACCTAATCATCATGCTGCCTGGGTTATATGCCTGTACTAAATGCACATTGCTGTTCTTAATTTCTGATTATCTCCCTTTTTGGTTAAGAAATGTCATATGAATTCATTAGGCCGTTTCCGAATGGCACTTTAAATTGCAATCACATTTTTGCATTAGCTTACACAAACATGGGTTCTTATTATCTACTTAGCAAAAAATCGATTCTAAGCGGCCAAAAAGAAAATGTTTCGTCCTCATTTTCAACCTCATGATTTCTGTATGCAGATCTTATCTAAAGTTAGGTTAGTAAGTCTGAATAGACAGACACACTTAGACTGCATAGTCCATTGTGATACCACGGAAACTAGAGGTATGGGTGTCTCCAGTTTCCCCCGTTAACCATCTTTAGCGTCTCAAGAAGCTCTTAAGTCGGACAATATCTATATCATCCAGATCTCCTAGTTCCCTAAAGAAATAAGAGCCCAGTATTAATTTGCAATATTGCTTACAAAGAATTTCCGTACAAAATATTTCTAGTTCATAGAAGAACTATCAGCAAAATTGCAAGTTGACAGTCTGTCTTTCTATTCCAAAACAAATCCAAGAAGACATATCTCTCTTACAAAAGCAATCTATGTTAGAAATGTGAAAGGGGACAATTTGCTTTCGTTGAAATATATTTAGGAAAATAATTCCCTAGCCGAAATTTTAACAGTGCATTATGAAAGTTTTGCATAACCTGATCACATTTCGTCGGATGTGACCACCTTTACTTCGAAAACATCGTTATAATGCACAATAATGTACTTAAGGAACAAATTGTTACTTAAAATAAGTCATAGGGGAAACATATTTCTCTCTAGGAAATATATTTGCGAAGAGACTTTTCTATTCAAAACAGAAACTATAGTAAGGCTCTTTCACACCTTGCAAAAATTCCTTTCCCTTGAGGAATGTTATGAATAATAGAAGGTTTCTTCTATTATTTCTGCTTTTGTGGACTTATTATATTCATACACATTGCTATTCAAAATATAAAACACATCTAAAAGCAAAGCCTCTTTTCCAGAATAAGATAGTCTTCAACACACAATCTTGCCGAGAAAGTTTTTTCTCTAAGAACAGAACTGGGCAAAAACTTTTTTGTAGCTAAATTTCCTTTTAAATTACTTAAAAATATGTATTTGTGCAGCAGAATTACAGGCCATAATTAGATAGCTGTTCTAGAAAAATCCAAATTCTTTAAACCAAATCCAAGTTGAGTCCAATCCAATAATTGTACGAGGTGTGTTTTAAAAAAATAAGGTGAATTTTCAAAATTCAACTTTTGATTACTATTTTTTTTTCTATGTTGGTACACTCGTCTCGAAGCTATGTTGACGGTTTTATCCATATAGCATGTTTAGTTTGTTTGTGAGAGGCATAAATACGACAAATGTTTTACGTGTTCGTCAATTTTCTGCTATCGAGGAAAATGGATCAAAGAAGATGTATCAAATTTTGTGAAAAAATGGAATTAAGTGCTCAAATATACTTGAAATGTTGACAGTGGCATACGGTGAGGGTACTCTGAGTCAAAAAAAAAAATGTTTACAAGTGGTACAAGCTTTCCACAGAAGATCGAGAAGATGTGAATGACGACGCTCGCTCTAGACGCCCCAGCACATCAAAAACCGATGAAAATGTTGGGAAAGTGAAGAAAATCGTTATGGAGAATCGCCGAATCACAATTAGAGAAGTTGCTGAGGATGCCAGCATATCGGTTGCAATCTTTTCGCAAATTTTGGACATGAAACGTGTGGCAGCGAAGTTTGTTCCAAAATTGATCGTAAAAGTTCCAATTTTCACAGAAGGTCGCTCTGACGCCCCAGCACATCAAAAACCTATGAACATGTTGAGAAAGTGAAGAAAATTGTTAAGGAGAATCGTCGAATCACAATTAGAGAAGTTGCTGAGGATGTCAGCATATCGGTTGGCTCATGCTATGCAATCTTTTCGGAAATTTTGGATATAAAGCGTGTGGCAGCGAAGTTCGCTCCAAAATTGCTGAATTTTGACCAAAAGCAACGTCGCATGAGCATCGCTCAGGAATTGTTGAATGACGCTTAATGCTTAAAAGGGTCATAACTGGTGACGAATCATGAGTATACGAGCATACAACAGAACAAAAACACGTGACCAATTGCTTTAGAAATTGATTATCATTGTTGGTTAAAAAATACCGTTATATGTAATAATTAAAACACCGTAAATGAACATGACACGTTTTTATTATCAACTGTAATTTTTTGCAATCCCTGGCACCTACAGTGTAAATCTGACAAAATACAAGAAAGGTTATGGTCATTTTTCAATTTGAATTTATAAAATGTTTCATTTACCAACCACCGGCAATAACAAAATATGAAATGAAATCAACTACAATAAACCCAATTAATTATAAAGCAAAAGGAAAACAACACCCTCATAAAAGTTTGCTTTAAAATACTGATATAATAACAAACAAGTGTTAAAATCTATTAAATGCAAATGAAGTTGATATCAGTTTCGGAATCATAGTAGTATTAAACAGTACAGCGGTGGCCAAACAAAACACGCCTTAAAATAAACAATAGATTTGCAATAAAGAACGGAATTGACTTTATTTAAAGATAATTTCATAGTTTCAAATAATGCAGGTTTACACAAACAAAACAAATGACTACAAAGTGAACTTATCAAGTTAAGAAGAGAATTTGTAGAACGTATAAAAAGAACAAACAGTTTTTTTTATTTGCTTTTTTTTTTTTTTGTTCGTTTGTTTGTTTATTATTTTGCTCAATATGGTCAGATTACACCAGAGAATTATAGAATTTCTTATTAAACATAAAAAAAGAAATCATCAACATTCCAAAATCATTATACTGTCCAAAAAAAACCAATGGAATTTTTCTACTCCAACTCAAGTGAAACTGATAACAACAAATCATAATGATAATCGGATTATCCCTCTTAATCGTGGAGAACATGACGTTTATTTTGGATATTTATTATGCATTTACTTGATTGATTACCGCTAATAAATGTCATTTATATACGATATTTATTTTAGTAATTAAACAAAAGACTTAAGACACAAACGTTGGAAATGATGGTACGTGGATGGAACATCAGCGATTTTTGTGAGACGTTTGTGGGGGAATATTTTTGTATATCATTCTGGCTTATAATTATAAAACAGATGGTAATAATATTATCATTTAAAATAAAAATTACATTATTAATTACTATAATATTGATAACAAACATAAATATTTAGTTGTACTCGATGATGACATTGAAATAGTTTGTTTATATTGTCATTTGCGATATATAGATAGACTTTTTGGTACTTATAATCCCATAATGGCTATATTATATTATTATATCTTAAGGAGATATAATATGACACACAATGTGGTACTGTGATACGTTGGAAGCATAAACGTTTTTCACATATTTTTACGCGATACAGTTGCCGAATAAACGTCATATGCGGAATTTTTAGTTTTCTTCTTCAACTGGAACAACTCTGCAGCTGAGGCACATCAACTGCTTGTAGAAGCATGTGACGAGGCTGCTTTAAGTGGGAGAACTTGTTGTGAGTGACTTCAAAACTTTAAGAATAGTGGGCTCGACGTCAAAAGCAACAAACGCAAAAGAGCCCAGACCAAAAGTAGTACGAAGACAAGGTACTGAAATCATTATTGAAGGAAAGTTCACGCCAACGTAACTACATTAGGAGTAACCCAACAAGCAATTTCACATCATCTAAAATACTTGACAAACAGGGGTCTATATTAACTTTCGCCTAGAAATGTTGAACGTTGATTTTGCAGATGTAAAATACCGCTTGTTAGACACAAACAAAAGGGGGCTTCCATCCTTTAATCACTGGTAATGAAAAATCGACCCACTACGATAATCAAAAATTTTATTTTGTGTATTTTTTTTTCTATTAATTTTCTTTACTGAATCTTTCTTTTGAAATTTACGATAAGTATTCAAATCTTAATCCTATCTTAAACCAAAGTATCCTGCCATTGCCGGATCTTATTATTGGTGAGCCGAATTTTGTATCACCGGACCAAGTCTAGCGTGTCCTTTCTTCTTAGCCTTATATGACCGGGAAAATGTTGAAGGTTTTGAGCGAGTGGGTTTGAGTGGGAGGACAACTTCGGTATATATAATCTGCTTAATTTTATTATTTCCTCGGAAATATAAGGAATGTTTTAATCCTTGTGTATGTTATCATTCCTAATATACCATGGGGTACCACAAATTTGCGCAGTATTCTTGATTGTCTTTTCTGTAGCTTATTTATGTTAGAAGCCGATGCCGTTCCCCCCAAACTGGATGCCGTATGTCCATATTGGCTTCAATATGGTTTTGTAGATGGTGATTTTATTTTCCAAACTGAGAGTAGACTGGGAGCCAATAAGTCAGTGAAGTTAAGCCATTTTTAATTTCAATTCAGTGATTTTTGAGTCAATGTGATTCTTCCAGGTGAGACGTCGATCAAGGTGAATACCCAAATATTTAACATGGTTATGAACGGGGATGGTACTACCGTCAATAGTGAGGGCTGGGCAATTGTTCTGTCTAAGAGAGAATGTAACCTGTACAATCTTAGAAGCATTTACTTTTATCTTCCACTTTTCGAGCATGTCACAGATGTAGATGGCATATAGTATAGGGCCTAGTATACCGCCCTGGGGAACTCCTGCTGAAACTTTTCTTTGAGTTGAAACAGAGTCCTTAGATTTTGCTACAAAACATCGATCCTTTAGATAGCTCTCCAGCAGCTTGTGGGTATTTGTCGGTAGAAAAGAGACTATTTTGTGAATAAGGCCTTCATGTCATACTTTATCAAAGGTTTGGGAGATGTCTATAAAGAGAGCTGAGCAATATTTCCGATCTTCGAATGTTTTTCTGATCTGGGTTACTATACGGTGTACTTTTTCTATCGTTCCATGACCTTTACGAAACCCAAACTGGTTTATGGGTATTACATGGTTTGAAAGAAAGAAAGAAAGATCTTTTCAAACAGTTTAGATAAAATAGAGAGTAAACTTATGGGTCGATAGAATGTAATTTGTGATAGTTCCTTTCCAGGTTTTGGGATCATTATTATTTCAGGCAGCTTCCATGATCGAGGAAAGTATCCAATTCGAAGTATAGCATTAAATATGTAAATAAAAATTGTGTATTTGGTGGGCTCAACTTAGTGTCGCGCATTATAAAACTTGGTGTGACGAATTGGAGGACAAGCGCAGAAGGTCGAAACGCTTGGAATTATTTTTATAGATAAGGATGTCGCCACCTAAGAAGAAGAAGAAGATTATGAGTTGCTCAGACCGAAGGAAACCACTGTTGAGCTTCTCTGCTCAACAAAATCGATGAGGTTGAGCGGAGGAATCAAAGAAAAATCCACTCACTATTACTGAAGACACAAAAAATGTATTCTTTTGCATAATAATGTCCATCAGCGTGTTGCAGTGTCTGTCAAAACTCATTTAAAAACCCCACAATCAGGAAGTCTTATCATATCTGCCGATTTCCTCAAATATGTTTTCTTCGGAATATCACTTGTTGAGATCAATATCACATGGCTTGTCCAACCAGAGCTTCACACCATATAACTAAATTAATAATTGGACTGACATCTGAGTAGCCACAAAAAAAGCTTTTTTATCTGTATTCGTATGCCGCCAAGAAGCTGGGAAGAAGCAATGGCTAGCGCACATAATGCACCGTTTTCCAAATTATTAAAGTTTCGCAAAATCACCAGATTCAACACCAAAGAGTCTCTTTATTGTGTTTCAGACAAGTTCTTTACACACTCGTAGTTATCTGCTCTTACAACATGACATTGCTAGGATTAATTTTGACGTTTCTGACTATCAAAATTAAATAATTAAACAGTTCTTTATCGACTTCGTTATATTTAAACTACCAAAACAAACTAAAAATCGAAACAACCACAACGAGGAAAAGCATCACGTTTTGAAGTTTAACATTCAAAAAATTAAATACACTGGACTACAACATTTCACGTAGATCATAAGATTCTGATTTTTTTCCTCTTCTTGGATTTATTTCTACACTTCACTTAGCTGCCATTGTTATGACTAAAACAGAGGTTGATGCGGTGGTGGATGTTAACAACTGTTGCTGTAGCTGTTGGTCAACAACAAGACAAAACAAAGATTTATGGTATTAAACCAAATATTTGACACCACCACAGCATGAGCGTGAGGTTCAAAAAGAGGCAGAGAGTAGTAACAGGGGCCAACACCATCGCCAACCACTGGGTAGTTACCGTCAGCTTTGCCAGTTGTTAAAGACCAATTGTCTTATTTCTATTGACCATGAACAACCGAGTGTGGTTTTTTTCTCAAACGGCATAGAATACAAACGTCTCGAAGAATTTCCAAGCGACTCAATGGCGGTTGTTTTGTGATAACGCTGAAGGAAAACCAATCCAAAAATCTGTGCATATTTTGATATACATCCTATTGACATAGACATTTATTCACGAAAATGCGGTCCATAACAAGTTTGGCGGCTGAAGAAGGTGAAAAAACCAACGGTTTAGATTGTGGTTGTTGTTTGTTGTGGTTTTTTTCTTCCTAAGACCTCTGAAAATTTATGGTTAACATTTGTCAAGGTAGAAAAACAGTTGGATGTAAATTCTGGGATATAAAAAACAACAACAACAATACAACAATACAAAAATCAGGCAATGATTTACAGATTTCAATGTAAAATGTTGTCTGAAAGAATACCAATTCATTAAAATAAATTCAAGCTTTGGTTCTTTATTCCTTATGTAAGCTAATGTTTACAAGGTTCTCTTGGCCAGATGAAGTTGATGGTTAGAAAGGCTGACAGTTTGCACAACATTTGTGATGTAATAAATGATGTAGTGGATGCCAACTGCGCTGGGTTGGAGTCGATAGTTTGAGGGGGCTCCAATAAAATCAGTGATAATAAATGAATGTCCAGAGACAGGAGGATTTATGGAGTTACAAGTTCAATTTGATGTTAAAGAATCTCCTCTGAGTTATGGCGATGGAAGAAGTGAAGGGCACAAACTTTCAGTTGGAAGGTATCAAAAAAAAAAAACAGGTATTAATATTACATTATACCAAAAGGCAATTGCTGACAAATAATGAAATGAATATTGCATGCAATATTTTTAAAGGGAACGCTGTATTATATAGGGTGATTTTTTAAGATTTAAGTTTTTCAGGTTGGCAGCACTGGTTGGTAATGGCGTCCAAACGTCATCTCTCAAAGTGAAAAGTGTACAGTATTCTCTGCCATTTATTTCATCGTGAAAAGACTAACAAACGAGCAACGATTGCAAATCGCTGAAATTTATTATCAAAATTCGTGCTCTGTGACAAAGGTGCATCGTTTGACAATCATAATCGACCTACTGAACCAACAATTCTTGCTGTCTCCAATCCAAATCTCTAAATTTCTCACCAAATTTACTTTGTTGGACATAAAACCATTGACTCGTATGCGTAAAGAGCGAACCGAAGAAAATATTGCAGCCGTAGCGACCAATGTTAATGACGATCGTGAAATGTCAATTCGTCGCCGTTCTCAGCGATTGGGCATGTGTTACTCATTCACAAGGAATTCTTTTTTGCCCCAATTGGCTGAGTTGAACTTGGTTGACATGTGGTTTCATCAAGACGATACAACATGCCACACTGCTCGTGAAACAATGGATATGTTGAGGAATGAATTTGGTGATCAGCTTATCTCTCGATTTGGCTCTGTGAGTTGGCCCCCAAGATCTTGCGATTTAACGCCTCTTGATTATTTCTTGTGGGGTTATGTCAAGTAGTTAGTCTATGTGGACAAGATGAACACATATATTGAAGACTTACAGGATAATATAACTCGCGTTATTCATGAGAGACAGGCCGAAATGCTCGCAAAAGTGACGAAAAATTGGACCTTCCGAATGGGCATTTTGAGACGAAGCCGCGGACAACATTTACATAAAATTATCTTTAAAAATTAATTGGCAAAGACCAATTTATCGATCCCAATAACAAATTTTAATATATGATGCAAATTTGAGTGCTTTATTCGATTAAAAAAGAAAAAAACTAGGATTGAGAAATCACCCTTTAGAAGTTCGATGATAGATTGAAATGCGAAGTATTGTAACGAATCTCTAGGTGTTGAAAAAATGATAAAGTGCAATTTAAAAGGCTAGAAAATACATTAGCACATACTGCAAAGAACTTGAGGTTTAAAAATTTTGAAGAAAACTAATTCCCAATAGATACTAAAAATGAAATATATGAAAACTTATCATAATCAGTTTATACACAATTCTATGTTTTTCCATACGTTTCTATATTTAATGGTGCTTCTGAATGGCAGTTTAATAGGCTTTTGCTAGACATTCGTTGTTTAAAAGGTCGTTACCACAATGAGGTAACGGCCGCTCATCTGAAGATGGATATTACTCGTAGAGGTCGAGAAACAGGCACATCCTGCCACAAAGGTAAAATTTTAACGAAGATACTTGAGAAACATTACATTAGAATCATTAGTTTTGAGATCTCTTCTGATTTACATATCATTATGCCTGCTGGTTTATAATGAAAAGTTTGTGTTTCGTTTAATAATTTGTTTAATAAATAAAATTGTGTCTAGTTAGGAAAAAATATCAAAATGATCTTACAGTATGTCCCCAAAAAAAGATTGAAGCAAATATAAACAATCGTATAAAGTCTACAAAGTGTTGAAACATTCCTAAAATGTGTAAAAGATCTAAAAATATCCCTAATGTGAGGTACATACGTGATGATATTTAATATTTTAATTAGTTAATATGCGTTTTCTTTTAGTAGAGCGTCGAAGTAAAAGTGGAGTAATGCATTAATAATGAATATCAATTTTTTGCAAATTTTAAATACCCTACAATATAACTTTTCTACGGTCAAACATTTTGTTTGTCATGAGATTTAAATTATAGTAAGGAAAACCTTTATCCAAAGGTATAAAACCAATGAATATTATTTGATACTTAATGAATTTTTACAAAGGGTGTCCCAACAAGAGCGCAAGATTTAAATGACTGACGCAGCAATTGAATTGACACCGACATGTGACGCCGTCTTGTTGAAACCACATGCTTTCCACATTCATTTCTTCAATTCTAGGCACGAAAAACTGGTTATCATTGACTGGGAATATATTTCAAAAAGAACATTGCCAAAAATTGGGAGTACTACGGAAAAGTACCTGATTACGCAATTTACATATAGTAAATACGTCGATAAAAAGATTTGGGAAAACTTGCACTTTCAGATAGCCCTCCGCAGCGTTAATCTGCTTCAACAAAAGTGACTGTAACGACAATTTTTCTCTATAATGTTGTCCATGGGATAACTTTTCCACAAAAAAATTAACTTATTACGGTACCATGCAGACGGATACTTGGCATGTTAGATTTACATTCCTTCTAGTGAATGTAAAGGGTGTTCCAACAAGAGCGCAAGATTTAAATTTGGCGCCATTCGAAGTGTCATTGTTTGATATTTGAACAATTGTTATTGTTTGCTAGTAGAAGGTACGAGATTAGTAAAAATGGTGCGCTACATGAATGAACAACGCATTCGCATGTGAAATTGTTTTACCAAAATGGTGAAAGTTTTGCGGCTACAGTTCGCAAATTACGATCAATTTAGGGACACAATAATGCTCCAAGAGAGTCAATTGTATAGAGATTAATGGATAAATTTGCCAAAACTGGGTCTGTTAGTGATGTAAAGACAACAACGCGCCTTCAATCAGGTCGATCGACCGAAAATGTCGCAGCTGTATGTGATGATGTCGTTCAAACTCCATCCACCTCAATTCGACACCGAGCTCAGCAAGTTGGTGTCTCCAAATCCACTATGTAGCAAATTTTGACGAAAGATTTGCATCACAAAGTTCAATTGACTCAGGAACTGAAGCCAGCTGACCATGGACAGTGGAGGGAGTTCGTTAATTGGGTATTGGTGAGACAACATGAAAATGCTGATTTTGCCGATAAAATCATCTTCAGTGACGAGGCCCATTTCCATCTTGATGGCTTCGTCAATAGGCAGAATTGTCACATTTGGATGAGGAAAATCCTCGAGTGATCCAAGAGAAGCAAATGCATCCTAAACGTGTCACTGCGTGGTGTGTATTTTGGGCTGGAGGAATCATTGGACGCTTTGTTTTATGAAAATGAGGCATGCCAAGCGCAAACAGTTAATGGTGTTCGGTATCGTGAAATGATAACCAGTTTTTTCGTAGCTTGAATTAAAGAAATGAATGTGGAGGGCATGTGGTTTCAACAAGACGGCGCCACATGTCATACAGCCAGAGAAACAATTCAATTGCTGCATCAGTCATTTAAATCTTGTAAATTGAACCATGCCGATTTTTGAAAAATAAGTAATATATCGATGTTATATTAACTTTGTCTTACATGATATTTTCTTCCATGCTCTTGTTCCTCAGAGATGTTACCTGTAGGTGCATATAAATATATTGACATTTGAAATAATTATGGCAAAGATTCCACTATTGTCTTCTAAGACAACATCGATCACACAATTGGGGGATAAGTCTACAAATGCTTGAAGAGTTATTGATAAATCGACAAATGTACAACTCTAAGAAACACTGTACAAACTTTATTAATAAATTAGATCATATTTCAGCTTGTCAAATAAACTGCATTGATGCACGAATTAGCTAAGCATTAAAGCCGATCAACAACAAAATGCGTCCGGTGGAGGTGCAGGTTCAATTCCCCTCTCGGGACAATATTTATTTATTTTTTTTTTTTAATTTTACAAAATAACCAAAAATTATATACTCGTCTGCAGTTAAGATCCATTTCTTTCATTCTCATTGTGAACAAAATATATTTTTGCCTTTTAAACCCTCATTCCAAATATCCTTTATCGCTCGAAGTGAATGATATATAATTACCTCCATATTACCATGACCCACAAAAGGTGCAGCCCACATATTGAAGCAAGTTTTCCATGAGAAATTCTTAGAATTATTATAATTATTAGAATTTTTTCTGTTTGCACAGAGAGTACACTGAAAACTAGTTCTATAAACGAAAACTAAACTATAGCGAAAAAAATCGTAACTTAACCAAATTCCAAAAAGCACTTGTTACCCGAGTTACGAATACCGCCAACTGCACTTGACGCTGTTGATGTTGAACCGCATTCAAGGTTAACGCGCAACAAAATTTGTTGTAGCTCTGCATGGACACAACAACAAAACGCTGTTCTAATGCGCGAAATAAATAACCCATTATTTGGTTTAACAAAATGCTTCATTCAACTTGTTCTTTACTCAAGTCCAGCCAAATCAACATAACAAAAAAAAAATAGAATAAAAACGCTTTGGAAAAAATCTGATGTGTCAATACATTTGACGGTCAAAAGCAACAACATATTGAACTTTAAACGAATGATCACAACAACTGCACCGGCAAGTAGCCAGTAGCCGCAACAGTAAGCCAAGACATCGATATATATCGATTGGAAAATTATTAAATATGATTTATGCTTCACACGCGTCATTAAATTCGATTGTGTTAAAATCTATGTTAAATTGTTGGGTGCGTATGAGCAACATGATTTTAATCACTTTTGATCCAAGAACAAGAGCGGTTTATTTCAATTTTCCATACACGTCCGCGACTTTAATTTATGCTCATTTATTCAGTGCACTGTGATCTAATTTATTGCCTTTCAATCGTTTGACAGTTTAAATCATAAATTGTTATAACAATTAAACTGCGGTGGTGCTGTTGCCGGTGATGGTGATGATGATGGCGGTTTTGTTACCTGCGACGAAACCACTCTAACATTTATTAAGCTGTCATGCAAATATGTGTGTGGGTACACAATTGTGTCTGTGTGTGTGACTTAAGCAATATCAATTTTATTGTGACTAAAATCTATTTAGTACTAAATCACACATACTAAAATTCGATTAGAATTTTGTAGGATGATGCTGTCTTTTTGACTTTTTGATTCATAATTCATCAAACAGTACGTTGTTTTATTCTATGGTAGCGTATCGTTAAATTCTGTTCCATTCCAATTCAAATAGTTAATAGATATTGCAAAGTTTTGCAACCAAAATTTTTTCTCAGTGATAAATAGAAATTCCCATTACTTCCCTCCTTTTGAAACAGCCAATGAAATTCCTTTCCAAGCCTTAACGTTTTGGAAGCTTTTTCTATAAAGTATTTTCTCTATACTGAAAAACAGTAGTTTTATACATTGGAACGGCCTTGGCACGATCGTCGGTAAAATCAACTGCTGTGCACTTGATATACGTAGAAGGGTTCGAACTTCGATACAACCATAAAAACTTTCTTTACGCTGAAGTCAACTTGATATATCTGATGAATACATCAAGTAGTCGAGTAGTTGCAGTAGGCGCTCTTTGCATCTAGTAAAAATTGCTTTCACCGAATCAAAATCATGGCTTACATTACCCTGGTATTTCTGCCTAGTAATAATAATAATAATAATAATTGGGTCAAAATGCAATGAGCAAAACGTAAGAAGTCGAATCAATTCAGCAAAGACGACTTTGACGTATCGCATCCTGTAGTTCGCAATATAGCTCAGCATATCGAGTATCTCCGAGTGAAATATAACAAGGATTGAACAGATCTTTTCTAAAAACTTCAGTGTTCTCGTCCAAAGACCATGGGCTATATGGGGCTACTATGGTGGATCTATATGTACTAATGATCCAGTCTACTTAGTCCAAAAATACGCTATCCACATGTGATGCAGAAGAGGCAAGGCGCTCTTTGCATCCTCCTCCAAATCATCTAACATCAATTAGTTGTTAGTACACGTTACGTTACATACAGAACAACATCAACATCAATTGCATGAGGTGACAAGTTTCCTCTAACCCAATAATTTACTGACGATATCAACGGTAATATTCTTAAGACTAACCCATATCTCTTAATCATGGATTCTTGAAACGCATACCTGCTTTATTCGGTACTCAGAATTTCTAACACAGTCAAGTTTTTGATCTATAATCATAATTAATTTAGGTACGGTGGTCCAGCAGAGCCATAGACTTCACCAAACATTTGCAATAAATTGTCCTGTAATAGAGATCCAATTCAAACAATCTAGCCATCTGCATTTACTTGTAAAAGTGATTCCGTATGTGATCCTCCGGTTATCTTTAGACTAAGGCTCCTTCTCTAGCGTTGAATTTTTGACCTGTAATCAAAACCAAGCTTTTCCTAGGGATGGTGGTCCAGCAAAGCCACGGGCTTTGCCAAACATTTGTAATAAAATGTCCTGTAACAGAGCCCTAATTCAAACAAACTAGCCATCTGCATTTACTGGTAAAGGTGATTCCGTATGTGACCCTCAAGTTATCTTTAGATTAAGACTGCTCCTCTTGCGTCAAATGTTTGATCTGTGATCAAACCAAGCTTCTCCTAGGTACGGTGGTCCAGCAAAGCTGTGGACTTTGTCAAGCATTTGCAATAAAATGTTCTGTAACAGAGCTTCAATTCAAACAATCTAGCCTTTGCATTTACTGGTAAAAGTGATTCCGTATGTGATCCTCAGGTTGTCTTCGGGCTAAGACTGCTTCTCTTACATATGAAGCTTTGAAATGCGTAAAGAATTTTAACGCTTTAATCATCCTCTTTTTTATGATCAATGGGGATCAATGTTCTTTTTGTACAATTTTGTTAACGTTTTCTGCAAGTCTAGTTTGTTCCTTCATGAAGTTCATTTCTTAAGTCTTTTACCAGGTTGATTAAACATTTCAATTTACGATGGAGTTTTCTGTTAAACGTTATATTGCTTAAGTTTTCCCCTTCTTTCAGAGTTTATTTGTTTTGTTGTCGATGGTAAAATTGGTCCTGTGTTTTACTCCAAAAAAGTAATTAGAAGTTTATAAATATTTTTATTTACCAGAATAATGAGCCGTAGATGTTTTCACAACAATAGCGCAATACATAAAACATGTATCGAAGTTTTTTGAGAATAGATAAAGATTAGGCTGATGATGAGATGATTATACAAATCGTGCTACGGTGCTACAGTAACTGCTAATGGGGACTGTTATTTAAAGATGTTGAAGGGGTTTTTACCCAGAACTGCGGAGAAAGTCATACCTGTTTCAACAGCATTTCCTTCTAGCAAGATCGAGCAACTGCACACATAGCCAGAACGGTTAAGGCGGAGCTCCAACGAAAACTCCCAAACAAATTAATATCCAGAAACCCCACCTTTCACTGGCCCCCAAGGTCACCTGCCTTAACTGCACCAGACTTTTTTTGTGGTGTTATGTCAAGCAAGATGTGTACAAAATGGAACAAATGAATTTTAAGCCGTCCATTAAAACAATAATTGCGGCGATCCAATCCAATGAGCATGGAGGTCATTGACGGTCTATCATATCCAAAACCAATTAGTTATATAAAATAAAATTGAATTTCCCGTACAACAAAAAATAAATAAATGAAATACAGGATGTCCGTCGGGAAGGTATACTACTTTAATACTACTATAAACCAACGTGTTTTAATCGTTAAAACATTTTATCAAAAAAAATCACCGATTACAGTGACGACGAGAAAGTTACGTGAAATTTTTGGGAGAAACAACGTGCCAACAAGATGCACTATTTATCGTGTAGTGAATGATTTCGAAGAAAGAGGGTCTGTAGCTGATTGAGCTAAGCATGGCCCACAACGTACTGCAAGATCGGCTTAAACCTTTACTGCTGCTCAACAAAGTGTTCAAAACAATCCATCAACCTTAATTCGACTCCGTGCTCAGGAGTTTGGTCTTCAAAGATCAACTTCGGCCACAATTTTGCACAAGGATTTGCATTTGTTTCCATTTAAGATTCAGTTGACACAAGAACTTCTTCCACAAGACTATTTACGCCGCCGTACATATGCCAATAGTATGTTACAGCTCGCCCATGACAACCCCGATTTTCATGAAAAAATCATAGTGAGTGACGAGGCACATTTTCATTTCAATGGATATGTGAATAAACAGAATAGTCGGTTCTGGGCTATGGAAAACCCTCAAATTATTCATCAGTCACCTTTGCATCCATTAAAAGTAATAGTCCGGGGTGCAATTTGGTCAGGAGGAATCATTGGACCTTACTTCTTTGAAACTGAAAACAGCGTAACGGTAACTGTCAATGGGGAGCGATATCGTGATATGATTGAAAACTTTTTAACGCCACAACTGCATACTTTGGGCTTGATCAACATGTGGTATCAACAAAACAGTGCCACATCGCATACAGCCAGAATTACAATGGAATTACTGCGAGACCTCTTTCCACAACAAGTTATTTCAAGAAATGGTGATGTTGATTGGCCTCCACGGTTGCCTGATTTGACAGCTCCGGACTTATTTTTGTGGAGATATCTGAAAAGCAAGGTTTATGCAAACAAACCAGAAACGCTTGAGCAACTTAAACAAAATATTCGTGATGAAATTAATGAAATACCGCGTGAAATGTGTGAGAATGTAATGAAAAATGTGCTCAAAAGGACTCGCATTTGTGAGGCTAACAGAGGCGGACATTTATCTGATATTGTATTCCATACATAATTGGCGACATAAAATAAAACATTTATCAGTATAAGATCCATTCTCTTTTATATAATCAAAAATTACAATGAAACAAAATAGTATACCTTCCCGACGGACATTCTGTACATTGATTAAAAAAAAGTTATTTGAATTTCTTATTGCAGTCCAATTGGTACGCCACCTTGTATGTTGCGTACCTCTTTTGTGCACTTTCGCCCTATTATGGAATCTATTTAAAGCTGTTTTTAGCAAATAGTGTGAAAAAGTAAGAAAATATTCCATAAAATTTACATGCACCTCCAAATCATTTGATGGACATTTTTGAAAAACTACTAAAAATATCCAAATTGCGTCACTCGAAGTCATTTCGTTTAAATTTCAAAAAAAAAAATTGCAATTTACATTGAAGTTTTGTACAATTTATTGCATCACCCAAAATTATAGTTTTCCTCAAGTAGCATAACCCCAACCCCAAGAGAATAAGAAACAGTTTAATGCTTGAATTGTTGTCTCCATCCAAAGAAGGTGTAGAGTTGCATTGAGTTTTTTGCCTTTGAAATCAACCACGCTACCAAGGTTGCTCACAATTACAAATTAAGCATAAAATAGGGTTTCATACGCAAACTTTTAGTTGTGAATCCCCTTTTATCCATTAGAGTTTTATGTGAACTAAAGTTCGTTGCTTAAGTCTTTCATTTGAGTTATTTTAAAGGGAATTTTTACTCTGTTGGCCAACAATTAGTTAATGTTTAAAGTAAACAACTGTTTTATGTTGCTCTGCCTTACTTACGTTTATATTTTCCTTATCTTACTTTACAGCTATTACACTCCAGTGAGCACATTGGCGAAGTTTTTCAAGATGAAGACAATATGGCAGCAATTTTAATGAGACATCATGAAGTCACCGGCGATTTAGTAATGGTAAGTCCTATGGCGGGAAAAGCCGCTGTACGAATGACAGAAAAAGAAAATTAATTATGATAATCATAGTAAAAGGTTGTTAGACATAGCAATGGCAAACCCGAAGAAATATTTAAACGAGCAAGTGAACCAACAAATGCTGAAAATGTATAAACAAATGAAATAAAAAAAAAAACACCCAGAAACAAAAAACAAATGACCTTGAAAGGCCGGCTACAATTACTTGAAATTAAAACATATTTACTACAACTCGTATAAGAAACAAAAACAACATTTACAACAACCAACTCTAATAGAAACTGCTGCAATTTGAACAACGCCAAAGTTAACAAATGGATGATGATGTCAAAACAAAACCGCTTTAAAGTACACTATTTGTGTTTAGACAATAGCGGGTTATACCACGAGAACCGCTAAACAATAGATTCAAAAGATTTTTATTTTTTCATAAAACTAAATCAGTTCAAAAGAACTTGTTTCTTTGGTGGCTTACTGACCATTAAAATGTTACATTTTTCTCTTCAGATAGCCTGCGGCAGTGGTGATTGTTCAAAGAATGAGTTTAGATAAATTCCTTAACATATGTTTTCCCCTTTGCTATGGTTTCTTAAACATTTTGACTTTTGTTTGTTTAACAACGATTGTAATAAAAAAAAACTCTTTGATAATGCATAGCTTTATAGGAAATTTTATGTTTTAGTCTAAATGTATTAGAGTAATTGTTTCTTGTTGTGTTTTTCTCGTGTGCTAACTATGTGTTTTTAATTGAGTGGGAAACGATTAGTTTGGGAATATAAAACTACTTTAATTTATAATTGTTAAATGCATAGTTTATGGAGCGATTGTTCGAGCTGCTAGCTAGCACGATCTTAAAACAGGGCTACAGTTTGAAAACTCCAAAGGGGGTTTGCTTATGCCCAAGTTTGTCGCTTAAGTCTTTTGTTGAAGTCAATGCACAATTTCCAGTGGGTCTTATTACCCACAAGTTCTCTGTCTAAATCTTCTGTTTATGTTTCCAATTTCCCTCCCAACCATACTCTGAGTTACGTTTCTGTTTTTAGATCATTTAAAATCGATTTTATACCGATTACATATCATTAATTATTAACCATTTTTCAAAGACTATTAAAGCTGCACCATTCAATGACACTTCTTAAAACACGAAAAATGTTTTTTTTTTTTGTATTTCAAGGCAACCTTGAAATGATCTGTTTGTGGTCACTAAACAAATTATATGCACAATTGAAAGACTGAGCTTGAATTTAAGATATTTTCTTGATATCAAATGCTTAAAAATACGAAAATTACAGAACACAAAAATGTATCAATGAAGGTGGTAATGGCAATTTAAATAAAGCGCCTTGACCACAATTAATTATGTAAACATAACAACGAGCAAGAAAAAAAGAGCAGAAATACACAATATCAAAATATGTAGAGCAGTTTTCCCCTATCTCATTACACTCTTCAACAGAATATTAAAAAGGAAAAACTACTATGAGAAGTTGTTAAGGCCGGCATAAGGAACACTTTAATATTTAAATTATTGTCTCCATCCAACAAAAAAAGTGTAGAGTTTCACCGAGATTTCTGCATTTCCCCTATCTCATTACACTCTTCAACAAAATCTTAAAAAGGAAAAACTACTATGAGAAGTTGTTGAGGCCGGCATAAGAAACACTTTAATACTTGAATTGTTGTCTCCATCCAACAAAAAAGTTTAGAGTTGCACCAAGATTTCTGCTTTTTTCCCCTATCTCATTATACTTCTTCAACAACATCCTAAAAAGGAAAAACTACTATGAACAGTTGTTAAGACCGGACTAGGCCAAAATTTAGTACGTAATTCTGTTGTCTCAAATCACCAGATTTATTCAATATCGACTTTTTGCTTAGCTCCATTTTTGTTTTAAATTCCGTCACGGGATATAATTTGCTGAAAATATTTGACTACATCAAATCTTTTTAATTAAATTTCCAATAAGATTTGTGTATTTCGAACAAAACTACTGTCCCAAATGCTAGAAATATATTATATAATATATTAGTCCCTTTTCACTACATTT
>JAHXMU010000055.1:106295-138971 GCA_019455685.1 Philornis downsi | reverse complement strand
TGTTGCTTAAGTCTTCTGTTTATTTCGCTCTCTTTTATAAATTTCAAATAAGCCACATTACAAACAAGAAATCACATAATTTGTCCGTAATAATTTGTCTCCCATTCCAAATATCTATTGAGTTTCTATCTTCAATAATGGAATGTATTCATCCGGTGATTGTTTTTTTTCGGCTTCCCCACTTATGCTATTTGCGTTTTGGTACTACATTCCTACCACATAACTATGCAATTTGGTACGACTATATAATTGCTAGCTGATTAATTACCCTGCATTGTGCGGCAACGAGAGTACAGGTTCATAGATTACCGGCCGTCACAGTCATAACAGAAAAAAAAATTACATAACTGAAAAGATGGTAAACTCAATGAAATGCATTCAACAACAGCCATTTAAAAGTGGCAATAAGAAATCTGTTGCCATGACTGCGGTTCATACATTTGATGGCCTGAAATCTCAAAACAACACGTCAACAATACAACTCCAAACAACCAGCACTGACAATGAGTTCCATTGATGTGTTTGAGTGCGACTTCCAGTTGCTGTTGCCTTTGCGGCTGCAACATTTTCCAGTAACTTCATTGAATGGTATGAATGAACTCTTTAATGATGCAACAGTTCAAGATGCACATTTAACTATCTGTAAAATTGTTGCACAGTTGTAATACTTCCTCTCTCAGTCTCTCCCTCTCTTGGTTGCTGCTTTATTACTCTTGTATTTGTGGAAATGTTGTCGATTGCCTGTTGCTCTGTTGTCGTTGTTTGGTTGCTGCCTTTCGTCGTTGGCCTTCTGTGACTAAAATGTTGCATGTTTGGCAACTTACTTTCTAATGAGACCATTAATCTGCGCAGGCATCAATTGTGTGTTCATATGCCTCTAACTACTTTATGTTTCGAATTATTTTATTCATTGTGTACCTTTCCTGCGATTGGTTATTCCATTCAAAACAATTGCTGGATAAATTGAGGCATAACATTTACTTTTTTATCCGCTTGAGTAAGGGAAATTTTGGATTTAAATTGAAAATTACATAATGCCAATGCCGACAAGTACACATAGCAATAGCAAAGTGTAATAGACTGCAAACACAGCGGCAGACCATGAAAATTAGAGCTATTCGTTATCATGCTGGAAATCAAATTGATATTGAGATTAAACCCAATGGCTTACAATGAGATGAGCGTAGAATTAGGAAAATTGGGATAAAAGTCGAAACTTATGTAAGGCGATGGGCAAGTTTACAAAAAAAAGAAAGGTGAAATAAATGATAAACATAACAAACTGTGAAAATTGGAGATATTTGAAAACACACTGCTGAACAAATTGCGGCTACATTCAATGAAATGAGAAGAGAAATACCGAAATTGGGCAGGTTGTATTTTGGCGATCTGCACTTGTTAAAGACTTTTAAAAGAGTGTCTTCTCCGCATTATATAAAAGCGGGTTTCTGGCAATTTTGGAAATGAATGGTTTAAAATTAAAACGAAAAGAGAAATACGGAAATCAGGCAATTATAATTAATTAATAATAACTTTGTCCAGTATAATCAATAAAAAGTATTGAATATATTTTGCAACAAAAAGAAGAAAATGCCAGGTAAAGCAATATATTTAATTCAGGCTGGGTCATACTACTTCAAATACTATATTTCGGATACTACATTCATGTATATTCTGATTTCAAAAAGGGCCTTAATTTCCTACATGTTAATTCCAAAATAATTTTCAAAAATTTTACTAAATAGTCGTTTGCTACGAAAATTGCTACATGTATTTCTGGATTAATAATGAATACATATACATATATATATATCACCAACATTGATTTTAATGTTTTTTATAATATTCCTCATGAACCTAAATACGAGTACACTTCGCATAATTTGCATAAAATTTTCGAAGCACTTTTTCTATTATTTCGATTGAGGTACCTCCAACACAGGCATTTGAATGCTTCAACCGCTTTTTAAGCCATCGAAAATAGTTGACCAATTCATTAATTTTTGATGTGTTGGAACTAATTGGGTACCAAATCAAGGGCGGGTGATTCATCAATTCGTATCTTTTCTTCAAATAGGCACTTGTCTGAGCCAAGCCATGAGAATTTGCACTGTCTTGATGGATAATGATCCGTGTTTGGCCACCATTTCCTTAACGCCTTCTGGTTAACAAATGGAAGAGCACCACACAGAATCCACCATTTTACGTTGTTCTATCGCCTCTGAAGCCGCACTTCCAGAAATCGTGAAGGAACAGACAACCATTTACTTCCATATCCTCATTCCGCTAACAAATTTGATTGAATTTGTCTCGCCTTAGAATACTCATTTCGAACTTGTATGAATAGATCCATAAAACCTCACCTGTGTGGCGAAGTGATCGAATTTTTTCATCATTTCACTGCACCAATCGAAACGAGCCTTTTTTAAACCATTTATTAAATATGCAGCAGAATATAATGAATAGAATTTTTGTACGTCCAGCTGATTTTGCAATATACGAAATTTTTGCTAATAAAGGGTGATTTTTTAATCGTAATTTTTTTAATCGAATAAAACACTCAAATTTGAGGTATAAATTAAAAATTTTTATTGGAATCGATAAATTGGTCTTTACCACTTAATTTTTAAATCTAATTTCATGTAAATATTCTACGGGACTCCGTCTCAAAATGTCCATTCGGAAAGTCCAATTTTTCGTAACACATGCCCAATCGCTGGGAAAGGTGATGAATTGAATATTTCACGATTGTCATTAACATTGGTCGCTACGGCTGCAATATTTTCTCCGGTATGTTAATTTGGTGCGAAATTTGAGATAACAGCACGAATTGTTGATTCAGCAGGTCGATTATGACGACCATAAAATGGTCGTAGCAAACGATGCATCATGCATCGTTGCTCGTTTGTTAGTCTCTGCATGATGAAATGTCACTTTGACAGATGACGTTTGGACGCCATTACCAACCACTGCTGCCAACATAAAAACTTAAGTCATAAAAAATCACCCTATATTCAGGAATACCTGAACTTTCTGATAAGTCACATCATGAATTGTTCACGCAGAGGATCTATCACATGACTCGATTTTGAATAACCTTCAGGAAATTTTTCGTAAAGCGAAAGCCGACTATGCTTGAATACGTTGTACTGGTTTTTTCTACAGCCATGGGGTGGTGTTCCATCACCACATAAAAAAATAAATTCAACGATGCATTCTTGTCTTCTTCGAAAGCCATAAAAAATAATCGCACTAACATGTTCACGAGCTAATTCAATTTTTTGCAATTATGCATTTTTCAAATCACTGAAAATATGAATTGGAAGTCAAAAAGTGCTGAGTACGTTTGTGCAAATAAATGCTAAGCTTTCCATTGGCATTATATTGCACTTGACAATATTTAGAGTAGACATCGCTTACTATGTAAAGCGTTTTCCTTTTACGGCTAATTATTAACATTTCTTAATAATTTTTTATACCAGTCCTTAATGCTCAATTATCACATTATCCTTTCTAAAATCATTTCTGTAGTCGCCAAATTAAAATGTATATAAATCTAGTCTTTAAACTTTATACTTTCTCTGAGTGTGTTCCAAATGCTAACCCACTTTGAATTTTTTGAATATTTTCTTGTCTGATATCTCGGCAACTGCCATCACTAGATAAACATTAATATATTGTCGAGAAGATCGTCCAAAATTTCCTTTTTAGCTATACGCGAACTGGTTAGAATATTGTGTTTCAAATTGGTTGGAATTAGCCAAACTTCAAGCTTTTGACATCAAATGTCTGATAATATTAATTGAAACTGGAATTACTGAATCCAATGCCAAAGAGTCGTGTTTTGTTGAAATAAATGGGACAGACGGTAGAGGGAAGGGCAACAAAAATTTAAAATTTAAAATTTTAAGATTTCTGTATTTCCCACTTCCCCCTGACTACTACAATTCAATTCGCCACAGAAACTGTAGTTTTTTTATCTACAGTCAGCTGGGAATATAAAAATATAGATTTTAATTTGGCAAAACAATTATTGTTCCAAAATGTTGTCAATCTCCTAAAGAACTATGCAAGCTGATGTTCGGTGATGTTCGAGTGGTAAAGTTTCTTTCCAACTTCGTTTATGACCAGAATTGAAATGTTTACCTGTCATAGGAAACTCGATCTCCTTTCTTTTCCTAGAACTCCTAATCCCATTCGTCAAATGATAAAGTTTTTCGCCAAAAAAATTGTTGTGAAATTTGGCAGTCATTTTTCGATATATCCAAGCCAGTTTGATAAGAGTCAGGTACATTTGAGACAACATTGATAAGTTAGTTTATAGAATTGTCGTACTTCCAGGAGACTTCGGTTTTAAATCAGGGCCTCCCAACTTATTCAGGCTTACGCCTCCCCAAAGGCAAGTGAAAATCACCATGCCCCCCACAAAATAAACTATTTTGTACAAATATTTATTTATATAATAAATATTAGGTACATTTGTAGGAATTTAAAATAATGTGTAAAAAACAACTTAAATGAATTTAATTCAATAGTGAGACAAAAATAAATACTATAAAAGGGTGTCACAACAAGAACGCAAGATTTACATTTTAAATAAAACACAGATATTTAAAAAAAAATCGTGAAACTTTATTATATCGTAAAGTAGACAGAATGAAGTTATGTATGGAACAACATATCGGGCAGATGGCCGCCGCGGCTTTGCTGGCACACACTCGATCTTTTAATGAAATTTTCAATAACCGTTTTGCATAAATGCTGCGGTATTTCATTAATGCAGCGTCCAATTTCCTCTTTTAAGACTTCAGTCGTCGTCGGCTTATTCGCGTAAACCATCGACTTCAAAAAACGCCATAGAAAAAAGTCTAATGGTGTTAAATCGCACGATCTAGGCGGCTTATTCTGGACGGAAATTACTGATGCAGCAATTGAATTGTTTCTCTGGTTGTATGACATGTGGCGCCCTCCACATTCATTTCTTCAATTCTAGGCACGAAAAAACTGGTTGTCATTTCACGATACCGAACACTATTGACTGTTTGCGCTTGACATGTCTCATTTTCATAAAACAAAAGGTCCAATGATTCCTCCAGCCCATTTGCTTCTCGTGAATCACTCGAGAATTTTCCTCATCCAAATGCGACAATTCTGCCTATTGACGAAGCCATCAACATGGAAATGGGCTTCGTCACTGAAGATGATTTTATCGGCAAAATCAGCATTTTCATGTTGTCTCTCCAATACCCAATTAACAAACTCCCTTCGCTGTCCATGGTCAGCTGGCTTCAGTTCCTGAGTCAATTGAAGATTTAAATCTTTCGTCAAAATTCGCTGCATAGTGGATTTGGAGACAGCAATTTGCTGAGCTCGGTGTCGAATTGAGGTGGATGGAGTTTGAGCGACATCATCACGTACAGCTGCTACATTTTCGGTCGATCGTCCTGGTTGAAGGCGCGTTGTTGTCTTTACATCACTAACAGACCCAGTTTTGGCAAATTTATCCATTAATCTCTTTACAGTTGACTCTTTTGGAGCATTATTGTGACCCCAAATTGATCGCAATTTGGGAATTGCAGCCGCAAAACTTTCACCATTTTGGTAAAACAATTTCACAATGAGAATGCGTTGTTCATCCGTGTAGCGCTCCATTTTTTACTAACCTCGTAACTTCTACTAGCAAACAATAACAATTGTTCAAATGCCAAACAACGACACTTCGAATGGTGCCAAATTTAAATCTTGCGTTCTTTTTGGGACAAACTTTACATACAAAAATTAAAGCAACTAGAACAAAATAACAGATTAGTTTTACAACAGAAAATATTTCATTAAAAACATATTTACATATGTATTTATAGTTTCTTTTCTAGTGCAAATTTTGAAAATTTTTGTGTTGTTCAACCAGCTTTTAGCAGCAGCAGCATCCATCATTTTAGCAGCAGCAGTTAAAAGTCACAGCTTAATTACAGTTTCTCCAAGTGTGTGTGACTTTTTATTTTTAGCAATAGTTAATGATATTACGTAAGAAGCCTCCATTGCTTTTTGAGCCTCTACATTAATTACAGCAGTTGAGTCCAGCTACATTTTTTTTAAAGGCAGCCGTCTTGTTTAAAAAAATCTTGACTTTTATTTTGTGGTTCTGGATGCACTGTTTTTTAGTTGCTTCTGCCATCTTACGGGTCTGATTGCGTCGTTTGAAAGAACTTTGTGGCAAATAACACACTGTGGTAGTTGTTCTTCTTCCTTGATTTTAAATGTGAATCCAAATGTCATGTCTCTCTTCATTAAATAGCCTCTTTTTGTCTTTTGATGTCATTTTTTATTAAAACGAACTATGAAACTCACTGCTCACCAAACTAAAAATTATTAAAACAAATAAGAGATGATTGACGACAGGGCTGGTAATCTTGAGCAGGGATGAGACAACAGTACAAAACCATAAAAGTACTGAAACAAATAGAGAATCTCTCTGTGTCGCCTCTGTGCCTGCTTTGAATGATGCTATTCGCATCAAACTTTCATATGTAATGATATGGCTTTTGGAACAATTTTGAAATTTAAACCAGCTGGTTATTTATCATATTACAGTACATTTCCTCAAAAATGCTAATTAAAGAAAACTATCTGCCGCCTAACGTATACATTAAAAACTCTCTAAAATGTCAGCTTAAAATAGCCGATTAATCACTATTCCAATTATTAACCATTTGGAAAAAATTAAAGTATTAAGTTCCCAAACAAACAAAATCCGGTTTCAGGAAACTACATCGAACACCCTACGACCTATTAATAACATATGCGTTAGAAAATCGTAATGAATTAAAATGAGCACATTTAGTATAAATTTCAGCTTGAAATGCAAAGATATATAATTATTTATTATTATTAATATGACAAACTAATTTATCATAACAATTCCTAACTTTGAAACTTATTTAAAATCTTGCACAATCTGTTGGATGTTTTCTCTTTGAAAACATATGACATTGCATGTTTAAAAAAGATAGCGTAAGAAAAAAAAATTCAACTGGTTTCTTTTTTTCATAAACATTTATATAGACATATGCAGTTTGTTGCTAACAATAAGGTCAGTAGTAGAATCATAGATGCTGCACGCTTCACATGTATGGACCAATCAAATTAATGATTACTGGCTAAGATGTGACCATCATTGGTTGTGTTGGTTTATGTTATAACCGTGATTGTCAAAAAACCGGTTTTTAAACTATTCGAATAAATGAGTTAATATCTCAAATACTCGGTTTTCTGTTAGCTGGCCAACATAAGAACCATACTATCAAGTTTCATTCGGTATTTCTCTGTGGGACAAAGGTAAAAGAAATATGTATGGTGTTATCAACAATATAATATTTGTATTCTTATCAAAAGCAAAACTTTTAAAACCAAAATCTGATTGTTTAACGCTGTTGGCGTTAATTCCTAAATTAATGTATATATTTTCGTTATATTCTTTATGTAAATAAATTTGTATTTTCAATTTTTATCTCTAAAGCCAATTGCGAGGAAATGATAAATTTTATTGATCGGGTAGTTCGGGAAGTTCATTCTGTCTTTAAAAGAAATTTGTTTACAAATTTATATACATTATATACATTACATTATTAATTTATATACATTATTTTAATCTATTATATAATCTCTCCCTTTTTTAATAACTTCTTCTCAACTCTCTGGGAGCCGTTTAATTATTCTCCCATAAAGCTCGCGTGGTTTTACTGCAAAAGCTATCAATTAGATTTTTCACTTCCTCGTCGTAGAAATTCAAATCTTTCAAGTGGTTGCTCAGACTGCGAAATAGGTGATAGTCGGAAGGAGAGATGTCTGGGGAGTGCAGAGGATGAGGTAAAACTTCCTAACCAAGCTTTGACAGTTTCTGACGGGTCCGCAAGGCAGTGTGAGGCTTCGGTGAGAGAGTGTGAGATACCTACACATCTAGGTTGCTCACACCGAGCAACCGAGCTTTCTTATGACCCCGTGAACCATTGAGATTGATTTTTTGATTATTTCAGCTATTTCCCTAACTGTTGCACGGGGATTAACAATAATTAAATCTCTCACCAATTCGGAAACAATTTCATTTGGTCGTCCTGATCTGAAAGCGTCCGTTACTGAGAAGTCGACCGTAGAAAATCTTTTAAACCATTTCTGACAAGTTCTTTCATTTTGGTCCGTTTTCTTCATAAACAGACTTTATTCTTCGGCTGGCTTCAGAAGCCGTTTTTCCTTTCCAGAAATAACGCAGCATAATATGTCTAAAATGCTCTTTTTCGCTGATTTTTCAACTTTTTAAAACTTTTTTTTAAAACGCCATAACTACTCACGACTAGAACGAGAACACAAGTAAACAACAGTAAACAGTTTAGAGAAATGGTGGAAGAAAGTTATGATAGTGTTCTATGACATGATAAGTGACGTATGGTGAACTAACCAATTAAATGAATAAACTTTGCGAGATACAGTCATTTTTTGGGAAAAATTATGTAATTCTTCTTACTTACGTATTATTACAAATCTTTTGTGAATTTATTTTCGATTATTTACATCAGTTTCGAATTTTAGCCATTCATAATACAATTTAAATTGATTAATTAAAAATTACGTTCTTCGAAAAAATTGCATTTGATTCGGTTTACGGATTCGCTTTTGAATAACCCAATTATAATTTATAAAACATCGAAACCGGAGGTGGTCATATAAAACATATTTAATGATAATTTCGTAGTTAGCACAAAAAAATTAAAAAGAATACAAACAACAAAATATAAAAACAGAAAATATGTTGGTCTCTCCAAGAAACGACTGTCAAAAAACAAAAGGTCAAAAGCGTAAAAAACCGCATTACCTTTGTATTTATTTATTTAGAAAAATAACAACAGATTTTTATTTGTTTTTTTTTCTCGAAATAAAGATGCATTTCTGTTAATGTTGAATTTTTTTTTTAAATTTCAAACGAAATATTGGCATTTACAGGGTGGTGTAGGTAGCATGGTAAATATGTTATTCTGTTATTGC
Source organism: Philornis downsi (assembly GCA_019455685.1). NCBI lineage: Eukaryota > Metazoa > Arthropoda > Insecta > Diptera > Muscidae > Philornis > Philornis downsi. The sequence goes on along the minus strand of JAHXMU010000055.1, from coordinate 129,935 downwards.
TAATTGCTAAAACATTGCAAAGAAACCATTACCAATTTTTTCGTAGAATCTTCCAACTTTTGAGTTATTATGCCGTCTTCTTATATCTAATGTTTGATTGTCGGCAATAATTTGTTGTTGTTGTATCGTATCTTTTTGGTTTATTAAACCTGACCTTTTAAGCTAACGGTTTTTAAAACTATGCCTTGCAGTATTGTGCAATTTTGGACACATATTTGTAGCTTCTGCCATTTAGCCGTTAATAATGGCCAAATGTTTGTTGGCTACCTATAAAGACAAACAAGGGGCTATCAAGTCATTCGGTGAATGCAGTCTGTCAGACAGTCCAATATTTACGTATATGCAACTAATGAATAGTCAACTCTTTTTGACAATTGTGTTGATTCTTTTTTTGGGTTATTAATAGTTTTTTGTATAATTTTTCTTTTTGGTTTGCTGTATTATTATGGTTGCTTGCGTTCGCGTCGACTAACTATGTTTTGTTGCTAATTTATTGTTTATGTTTTTTATTGTTTTCAGTTAACTAATTAATTTGTTGCAGATGTTTTACTTTCAATTAGATATCTATTTTTCTCACCCTATAATTTTCAAACACTGGCAGTGCATAATGTTGACCTTTTGTGAGCGATCATATAAATTATAATAATTTTTTTCTACTGTAGCTTGTTAGCATTGTTAAAAATCTATTTTTGTATTGTACTAGGTTAAGCTAAAAGTTTTACAGTAATTTTTCAAAACTTTAAATGCATCAAAAGAGGTATAAATTTATATTTATAGTAAGTTGTTAGCGTTGTTAAAAACTTCTTTTTCTTCTTGATTTTTTTCATGTTATCCGAGTTGAGCTAAAAATATTTGGGTAATTTTTTTGTATTGGTAAATACATCAGGCAAGATAAATTCATTAATTATAATGAATTATGAATTATGAATTCATATAAAACAGGAGTTATGAATTACGAAAGCTTAAATTGATTAATTTTTAGATTTATTATTTGTAATATCATCGCCTTAATAACTCCACAAATAGCATCATAGTCGTTTTTAACTTAATATAAAGTATCAAAAAAATTATTTCTTATCCAATAACGCTACACAATTCTTTTAGAGATTCTAAACTATTTTTATGGCCCCTTGGAGCGGACTTATTACACATTCTTTATCTACTTTACCTTCTTGATTCATCTAATTCTTAAGTGTATAATTTTAAATGCATGTTCAGATTTCGCACTGGGTGTTGTATGTAGTTAATCCTTCCCATAAATTAAAAATGAATTTTATAAATTTAATTAAATTATGAATTATGAATTATGAATGAAAATAAATTTTAGGAAAATTAGATTGAATTACATTTAACTAAATTGTATTGCCTCGAATTAAAATTGCATTTTAAATGGTCCTTCGAGCCGAATACGAACCAGCGACCTATGGAACTTTTTCCTTCTTAACACATGGAACGTAAACATGAACATTTTCCATTTCCCAACTCGCCATAAGCAAACGTAAGGAAGTTTAATCGGCAGTCGCAGCTTTGTTTTGGAATACTTAAATATCTAAAGTAGATGTCAAATAAGCTATACAAAAACAGGACGCAAATGTTGAGGAAATGGGTCGGCAGGAAACTCCAGCTTTGGACAATGCGATACTAAAAAAAAAGAATTAATTTGAACAGAATTATGGCTTAACACAGATTAATGTAATTTTTTTCCATGAGAACATTTTAACATTATGTGGCAACAAGTGGACGGCGACATTAATGTGCAACTGATCTTGTATTGTTGGTCATAAACGAATTAGATTTGATATTGGATATTCTTTTTCTATGATTATTACCAATTCCATTACCTTTCGTTGCCAAAATTAGCCGCAATAATAGAATTGTACCATCAATCATTGCCGACTACGGTTCTCACTAAAAAATTCAAGAGCTAAAAACTTTTAGCGGCTACCTATTACAGCAAATGTCACTATACCAATTAAATTTAAAAACTGCTCATTTCCAACCAAATGATTAATCATAAAATTTCATAATTTTCAAAAGCCGTTACGTTTAATGACAGCGTTCTCAACAAATCACCAATTTCGGCAGAATACTCTAACAAGACAAGACATTTAAAGAATCAACGTTAAATTTGTCAAACCATAGTTTCACATAAAATTTACAGACTTCATAGGAACAGAAGAAGAGCTGCAGAAAACTGTTTGTTTCTTTTTTCGAAACTGAAATTTGATCTTACAAAAGATGCGACTGAGATTGCTTCAAAATGGCTACAAAACATGGCCTTGATATTTAATACAAAAATGAGAAAAAAATTTGAAAAAATAAAAGGCAAATGTTACAAACAAGTATTAACAGTATCGAATATGTAACCATTAACCAACGCCAAATGTGTTTAGTAATCATGGGAAATTCATGGCAAACAGAGGGTGGCAAAGAGAATGAAAGAGGGAGAAAGAGCACTATGAGCGTAAATCATCATTTATATGCATAACATATGTAGTTAAATTTAACGCTTCTTGCTTAAGTCTTTCATCTCAATGCAAATGTGATAAGGCAACATTTTTAATTTATAAACGCAAAACAGTAGCAGCATTTAGCAATATCTTTCCCTCAGTCACTTTTTTCCACTGTTTTATTTGATTTTTTTTTTTTTTTGTTTTCTCTTTTTAATTTATTGAAATTTATGTGATTTTCGTAACGATGTTAAACAAATGCATTTATCACTTTATCATGTTAATCAGACTTAACGCAAAGCCCAATTTTAAATGCCAAAAATTTTACTAAATATTTTATCCAAAGCTAAACAAACCTTTGGTTGCTTTCAACCTAATTTGTGGTTAGACAATTTCAATTTTTTTTTCTGTTTTCTGCTGCTGTCGTTTCTTTAACTGTGTTTTGCCCAAAAATGTCTCTTCGTATTAGAAAAAATGTCTTTCACTAGCTTTCGGTGTTTGGTGCTAAACATAATTTTTTTTTTTTTTTCAAAAATACTTGTACCATGTGTCTCACATACATGTCTAATGTTGATGTTGCATGTTGTTATGCAACGCGCCTGAGGGGGCCGCACATTTTTCATTGGTGTTTTCATATGCCATGTGACTACTGTCGAATTGTATCAGTTTCAAACAACATTTTGTACCCCAAAGTACTCGCTACACATGCGTAACAATTAAACCGCCGTAAATACAGTTAGAGGCATACAAAAATGTACAAGCTTTGTGGTATATGTGATATATATAGTTATAGGTATACAATAAGCTCAATAACATGGATTACAACGTAAATTTCTGAATGTTAATATTATCGCTGTCGTATGTTTCACAACTGATTTTTAATTTGCCTACAATATAGGCAAATGTTATGAAACTTCTATTAAACAGTTCAATAAAATGCTTTTAAGACAATTTAGAAATTCAGGAAATTGATGAAATGTTTCCTCAGAGAAAGATTATAAATAATTCTCCTATGGAATATATGCAATTTAGTTTGACCAAATATCAGTTGCTGGCAACAAATTGAGGCTAAGGTAAAGAAGTTATAGCTTTCTTCTATTTTCTTAAACGGAAGAACATCATAAAAACGTCTGAGATAAACTCCCAACCGGATTTTAATATGCCACACAAATATTTCGACCTGAGATAAAAAATCTTGCAGCCTACAGGTAACATGAAATCCCATTTTCCCCAATTTTGTAACATGAAATCCCAAATAAACCACAGTTCAAGTAAAAGGCAGCCCATTATTTAACAAGAATCCACTATTAAAGAGGTCAATCTTAGGTCTTAAGCAATAAAGGATACTCTAACGTATATTTTTTTACGGAGAATTAAGTTAAGCGACTGCCGCCTATTTCATTTAGTAAATAAGTGAATAGCCATAATTTTGGACGGGCGCTCCATTATAAGCGGCTCTAAACAAATATTATATATTCTATATATGCAATAAACATATTAAATACAACTGTAGTATTTTAATAATACACTAATTTTACATTTCCAAACGTATACAAATTTCAGGACTTCTTTATTTCAACGTTTCAGTCAGAATGAAATATTTTGAAACAATTCATGAACTTAAATGAAAAACATAATTGATTATTATAGAATAAAAGTACAGTAGAATGTAGTCACCACAACTACCCTCTTCCCAATGAATTTCTTCAAAATTAAAAATCGTCTGAATATGCTGGCTTTATTCGATCTATTGAAATGTTATCTTTCTTGTTGCCAATACGGGCAGTGAAGTATTTTGGCTATCTTTTATTTATAGAATAACGACATTTAAGGTATTTATGTATATGTTGGAAATAGGAAGTTTCAGAAAAATCGCAATTTTTCACAATTATAAAAGGCAGTGTTTGGCATTAATATTTGTTAAACAGGAATGGCTACAATTATGTACAAGATTGTACAATCTTGTTATGTTAGGCCTATATATTAGGATAACTATATGGTTCCATTTACTTTAAACGCTAAAGATCTGCAGATATCAAAAATAACAGCAATTTCTCTGTGTTCTCTCTTTCTCTCCAAGCTCTTCCATGTTTAGTAGAGGGTGTCCCAACACGAACGCAAAATTTACATTTTAAATAAAACACAGATATTTAAAAAAAATCGTGAAACATTATTATATCGTCAAGTAGACAGAATGAGGTTATGTATGGAACAACATATCGGGCAGATGGCCGCCGCGGCTTTGCTGGCACACACTCGATCTTTTAATGAAATTTTCAATGACCGTTTTGCATAAATGCTGCGGTATTTCATTAATGCAGCGACCAATTTTCTCTTTTAAGACCTGAGTCGTAGTCAGCTTATTTGCGTAAACCATCGACTTCAAAAAACCCCAAAGAAAAAAGTCTAATGGTATTAAATCGCACAATGTAGGCGGCCAATTCTGGTCTCCAAAACGCGAAATAACACAACCGGGAAATGACTGATGCAGCAATTGAATTGTTTCTCTGGCTGTATGACATGTGGCGCCCACCACATTCATTTCTTCAATTCTAGGCACGAAAAAACTGGTTGTCATTTCACGGTACCGAACACCATTGACTGTTTGCGCTTGACATGTCTCATTTTCATAAAAAAGGTCCAATAATTCCTCCAGCGTAAAATCCACACCACACGGTGACACGTTGGGGATGCATTTGCTTCTCGTGAATCACTCGATAATTTTCCTCACCCCAAATGCGACAATTCTGCCTATTGACGAAGCCATCAAGACGGAAATGGGCCTCGTCACTGAAGATGATTTTATCGGCAAAATCAGCATTTACATGTTGTCTCTCCAATACCCAATTAACGAACTCCCTTCGCTGTTCATGGTCAGCTGGCTTTAGTTCTTGAGTCAATTGAACTTTGTATGCATCAAGATGCAAATCTTTCTTGCAAATTTGCTGAGCTCGGTGTCGAATTGAGGTGGAAGGAGTTTGAGCGACATCATCACGTACAGCTGCGATATTTTCGGTCGATCGACCTGGTCGAAGGAGCGTTGTTGTCTTTACATCACTAACAGACCCAGTTTTGGCAAATTTATCCATTAATCTCTTTACAGTTGACTCTTTTGGAGCATTATTGTGACCCCAAATTGATCGCAATTTGCGAACTGTTGCCGCAAAACTTTCACCATTTTGGTAAAACAATTTCACAATGAGAATGCGTTGTTCATTCATGTAGCGCTCCATTTTTACTAACCTCATACCTTTTACTAGCAAACAATAAGAATCGTTCAAATGTCAAACAATGACATTTCGAATGGCGCCAAATTTAAATCTTGCGTTCTTGTTAAGACATCCTTTATATGTGCACTTTTGAGGAATCCTAAAAATGTCAATTGATTATGACTTTTGGATGGGTTTTCTGATATATATTAAACTACAGCCACAACTGACACAGAAGTTTAAAAGCACTATTGAAATTCCCGACTCGTTGATTTAGGGGTTGTATTTAATAACATAACTAGGCCAACTACGGAAGTACATCAAATATATTTCCATTTTTTTAAATCTTCAATATTTTGTTATATCACAATAAATATCTCTCCTAAAGAAACACAAATATATTTTTGAGAAGATACGTACAATTTTTTGGAGTTATTGTCATAATTGTGGTGTACTGATTTGCGAATATGTGAAAAATAGTTTAATTTTCAAAAAATTACTAAAAATAGTGAGGTAATCTGCACTAAACTAAGAGACATTTAAACTTTCAAACAACTTGTAAAGTATTATTTCGTATGAATTACGAATTATTTAAAAAATTTCCAAAATCTGAATATTTTCAAAGAAATTTCTTAAGCAAAATATGTTTTCTGTAAAATCTTTATATATATAATTCTACTGTACGGGCGTTGTCAGTGAACTCCTCCTAAACGGCTGGACCGCTTTGCAGAAATTTTTGTATATGCGTCAGGGTGGTTTAGATTTACAATTCGGTCCAATTGGACAAAGGGGCGTGGTACCTCCCATACAAACAAAAAATTAAAAATCAATTATTTCTGCTCCTGCTTACGGTATTTGAACAAAATTTGGTGCGTAGGTTTGGTGTACATATCTTAAGTTCTACTGCAAATATGGGCGGGATTGGACAATGGGACGTGGTACCTCCCATACAAACCATAAATTAAATATCCAATATTTCTGCTCCTGTTTACGGTATTTGAACAATTTGGTACATCGGTTTGGTGTACATATCTTAAATGCTGCTGCAAATATGGGCGGGATTGGACAATGGGGAGTGGTAACTCCTATACAAACTGCAAATTAAAAAGCAATTATTTCTGCTCCTGCTAAAATTTGAAGGCAAAGCAACGTTTGCCGGGTCGGCTAGTATATTTATATTTTTTCATCTCGACTTTTGCGGAAACATTTCATTTCATTTCCTATAAAAAATAAAAAAAAAAACAAAACAAAAAACAAAGCACTCTATAAAGAAGGTTAAATTTCCTACTTAATAATTTCTAACTTCTTTGGTGGAAGAAATAATATTTTGCACGATATTTTACATTATTAGACCATTATTTCCAAGGTCAAAATGAAGCTCACGTTCTTTTTTCTGTTCAATGGAAATGTTTGATATTTTATTGTTAATAAAATTCACTTAATCTATGGCTTAGGCTTCCTATGACATATTCCATGTTGTGAATATGAATATATTCATCACTTGTTATGGAGAATATATGTTTTTTCTTGGTCGATGAAGAGGAACAGGGAGCTGTTGTAGAACACAACTCTTTGGATGGTTTATTTGATTCCCCAATGAAGAATTGTTTCCTGTGATAGCACAAATTTTGCCTTAAGATTTTTTAATTCATACGAAAATAGTGCTATCATAGAAACTTTGTTTCCTACGTTAACCCATATGATCCATACATCTGTACCTTTACCAAGTAGCTTTTTAGCATGCGAACAAATCTTATAACACATCACAGAAGATAAGTGAAAAATTTTCTAACAATAAATATTTTTTTTTTTTTTGACTTTATGGAACACAAAAGATTACTTTTTTTAGTGCAGGGAGTAAGTCTTACTAATATGAATATTTTGCTGGTGAAAAAAGGAAATCTTTTTCAATTGCATAGAAATTTTTGGAATTAGAAAAAGATCTCATTGAGGTAATTAATTAACTCTTATGGAAAAGACATAGCTTGTTTCTGTGTAAGAGAAATTACTGCTTGTGGTTGGAAACGTAATTTATCCAGGACAAAGAAGAGTTTTTTATTGTCCAAAATTAAGATTTTTTCAATCACAACAATTTTCGAAACATACACTGCTCTTTATGTGCTGTTTTCTTTACAATTCTTTACAACATAGTTGAGACTTTCCCACAGCAAAATCAGTTGTTATATCCAAAAGAGATTTTTAGATTCAAGTTAAAAGTTATTGAAAAAAAAAAATTATTTAAATATTGAAAATCAGCAATGAGCCTAAAGTTTTGTGTGTAATCGTTGAAAAGTTCTGATATTAATTGAACTTGAAACGTGTTGATAAAATTCTATAAATTTAAAATTTTTGATTTAGCATCCCCGGAAAACGGTTGAAATAAACATAAAATTCTGAAAAAAGATATCAAATCCTGTACAGTCTTTTTTAACACTTACTGTCAATCTCAATCATGTATGCGAGGTGTGTGTGTGTACACATACCCACATACATTATATAAAATTTTCTCGATACTCATTGAGGCTAAATTATAACACATCAAGACTTATAGCGTTTTTTTGACATGATTTAATAATTTTTTTACGTTAAATTGTTTTTCTACAATATATTTTTTGCTGCAAATATTACTTTAAGCTATTTAATAAATACCTCACTGAAAAGTGGTTGCCTCCTTTCCATCGCACAAAAAAAAAACCAAAAAAAAATATTACTCGTGCCATTTATGCTTGCAGCGAAACAAAAGACTTAAGAAATAAACGTGTTTGCAGTACATTTTATTAACTCTAAGGCGATATGAAACACCTTAAGATCTGTTGTTTTACTCTAATTATTAACTGTTAAAGTTGGAGGTTTTTTCTTTAGTTCTTTCGTAAATACTACGTATTTATTATTAGTAATTTAGCTGTCGTTTCACATTGGCCACACAACTCCATTATGTTTTCATCGTCTATTGTTTTTTGGGGAAAATAAATAACTTATCTGTAAAATTTAGCGAGCGACTTATTTAAATTAATGGTGGCTACCACAGAATAATAAGTGAAGTTATTTCTGAATGAAATGAACCAGAGTTATTAGTAAAAGAGATATCGATATATTCTTTGATTTAATAATTTTGTAAGATTAATAACTGTACTTAAAATATTTTAACGTTCTATTTTCAACTGAGAAGAATCTTAGAAATCTTTACGTCTACGTAATTCTTATATTTTTATTCTAAACATTTCTATAAATTTTTCTTATTGACATGCATGTATATGCTGTGAAATATTTGCGCAATTAATTAACATAAATATAAAATTCTTCATCTGCTGTTTCAGACAACATTTATGTAAGCAAGACATCGTAGCAAAAGTGAATTAATTTACGTTACATTTCATATATGTACGTACTCGTAATAAGAAATTATGCAGAGCGGCGAGTTGTTTCAATTTGGTTTGAAATTTCATTTACATACTAAAGTGTTGACTTTAATAAATAACTTACCACACATAGAGTATAATCAAGCTATAATATAGTTATATATTTGCTGTGCAATTTTTCTCTGTCATTGATTTCTATATTTAAGACAACTACTTCAAGTTGCACAGAGAAGAGAATCATTCTAGGGAGAATTTTTTTACAAAATGCCAACAAAATTGATTTAAGTTATTCACACACCGCAACTAATATGCCAATTACAACAAACACAACACAATTAAACATAATTTTATTTTTATACTACTAACAATTGAGTACAAATGAAGGAGAAATACGATTTTGTAGCGAATTTTGCATAATATATGTATGTGTGTTTCATTTATATTGCTACACCGTCACTCTGAATGCTACAAAACTTTAATAAACTGTTGTTTATATATCGGCTTTAGTTTATAAAATAGTATAGCTAATGAAAGATAGGGGGCGCTTAAGTCGTTCAAATAATTGATCGTCGTTGACGACGTTCAACAGCTCCTGAGCGATGTCAATGCTACGTTGTTTTTGCTCACAATTTAGCAATTTCGGAGCAATCTTCGCTGCCGCACATTTCATGCCTAAAACATTTGTAAAAATTGTTTAGCATGAGCCGAACGATATGCCAACATCATCAGCAACCTCTCTAATAGTGATTCGACGATTATCCAAAATCATTTTCTTCACTGCTTCAATGTTTTCATCAGTTGTTGACGTGCTCGGGCGACCAGGGCGAGCATCGTCATTGATATCTTCTCGTCCTTCCTTAAACCGGTTATACCACAATTGAACTTGTGTTCTGCTCATAGTAGTAGAAACGCCACAGTCAACATTTCAAATGTTTTTGCACATTTAATTTAATTTTTTACACAAAACTTAATAAAGTTTCTTTGATCCATTTTTTCGAATAGTAAAAAATCTAAGGGCACATCAAAACACGACTAACCTTTTCATCTGTCAAAAACATACTGACAAACTATCCGAAATGGCTGATATTGTCAACATATATAACAGACATGTGTACCAACATAACAGAAAAAAAAATGCGAAAATCGAACATACGTAACTCACGGAATTTGAAGAACCCGTTTTTTTTATCACACCTCGTAATATTATATATTCGCGTATCGCTGCCGCGAATCATCCATTCTACTGGAAATGGAGATTACAATAATCCTTATACACAATTATTTTTGCTGTAGCCTTTAAATTTCGAACAATAATTGCTAAATTTGTTTTGCTTTATTAGAAATTAATATAGAGAAATATGTTGCCCAAATACCAGACTTTATTAGCCTAAATTTCTATTAGAAAAAATTAAGGCATTACTTCTTACAATTCAAAATTTTGCAACGATATTAAATCCTTTTTGCAATGGAGCTCTATTTTAATTCAAAAACAATGTAGCGCAATTTAAGCTCTCTCGGCGGCGAACTTAAGGCATTCATTTCTGCAGTAGTTCAGTTCTATGAAGCCTCAGTGTCGTAGATCACACCAAAGAGGGTTTTTAGGGATATTTTGTTAGTTTGCCAATCTGTTCAATTTGATGCCAGTAAAACCTCTTTTCATTTGTCATTATTTGAAATCGCTCAAAAAGAATTCATACAACTTCCTAATATTGGATTTTGATATTAAATGCTGCTACTTTTCGCTCTAGTTCACAACCCTGCAATCGATATCCGAATATCGATTCAATTCAATTATTTTTTATGAGTTTTCATTATATCTGTGGTCAAAACCCATAACAGCCTAAGTCTGTTTTTTAATATTTTCAGTACAGGAGTTTAAAGTTTTGAATCTTCACTGAAAATCAGGAGAAGGTGTTTTTTGAAAAACTTTGCTACAGATTCCAAGGGAATGAATTTCTTTACTTAGTTGTTAACAAAAAATAGATGTTCATTCTCGCAGTCAAAAGATATTATCGAAAAAGACACTTAGGCTCTTATGAATTGTTGAACAAAAGAAAGTCAAAAAGTTCAAGTTGAGTTAGGCTATTAATCCAGATTAAATAAAAAACCTTAAGTGCGTCTAAATTGACATAAATTATTATTCTATGTCAAAATATTTCAGATTCGATCTCTCATGTTGAGTTAGGTTGTTATTCCTACATAAGAATTCATAAAGTTTAAACTTAAGTTGATTTAGGCAATGATGAAAAAATAATGTTTATATTTATTGTAATCCTAAATTGACTTAGGCAGTTATGTCAAAACAGTCATTTAGAAAAATAACTTAAGCTATTAGGTTTTTTCAGGATTAATTGCCTTCCTAGAAGAAATACAAACATGAAAAATTTAGAGCAAAAAATTTATATACGCTGAATACGATGGTGCTAATAACTCAATTGTGTCCTATCTCGAGTTAGGCTGTTACGGGTTGTGACCACAGATATATTATATGTGAAATTTTTTATTTGTTGAAGAATAAGGCATTACTTCTTACAATTCAAAATTTTGCAACGATATTAAATCCTTTTTGCAATGGAGCTCTATGTCAGTGCAACTCCCACATCGCCCACATGCCAGGGCTTATCAGGAAATGATAAATTGTAAGAACATAATCATTTTTAACAAATAACAAAGATTCCAATGGACTAGACTACCCTGCCTAACATGTAAATTAATGTATTGTCGATCCCTGGCAAGCGATAACAGCACGTAAGAGAAACAACCCAGTCGTCATAGAGCAATAAATTATATTGGCCAATGTTGTAATTAATGAAAACATTATTAAGGTTTGCACTAAAGTGAATACCAAAACCACCAACCAGCCAAATGGAAATGGAACAATCAATAACTTTGATTCTTGTTACATATTTCGACCCAGATTTCGTAGCTTTTTCGTTCAGCTTAGTTAAAGATTAAAATGCAAAGTAGCGGCAGCTATAATATTCACAATTCACAGCAAATTGACGCTGATTTTGGTTTACTACCTAGGCTGACTAGCACGAATATGCATGGAAAAATCTCCAGGTTTTCATTATGTTATTTTTATATTTTTGTGTAACAACATGTTTAGACATGATTGTAACTAAATACCTGGCTAACAAAATAAACAACACGGGCATATACGTACCTACATGTGTAGACTAGCAATAAAATAATACTTTTGCCGAAATAAAAAGCAAAAAAAACTGCGCATTAAGATTACTACATCTCCCTGTGCAGGTATGTGTGTTCATTTGTCTTGTTTGGCTCCCCAAAACCGCATACAGCTAAAGAGCAAACTTAAATAGCTAGAAAATCTGACTGCAACAAATAGGAATGCAAAAACTACTGTCATGTTGCAAGGCGCTATAAACAACACCTTGTAAATACGTTTGTTATACATTTCGTTTACGTTTGTCTTCTGGATAATGCAACACACAAACAAACAAAAACTTACCTAGTTTTCCACTCAAAACTGCAGCAAAACAAAGATGTATGATATGTTCGAGTGTGTATGCCAAGAAATAGATACTTCTTGTGGCACGTTTAGTTATATGAGCTTATAATTGCAACAAGATTGAAATTGTCATGATTACTAGACTTTGGCGCTATTAATGCTGCCCAAATGCAGAAAATTTGCTTTGCATTTCATATTTTGACTTCGTTCACTAAAGAGGTGTGTCCATTCAATTAAGTAATGAGTTAACAAATATGATCGATATGATTTATAATTATTTTAATAAAATAAATATTAAGTCAATATTTATTTATATAAATTTCATGAATTTATCTATCTGAGTTATATTTAATTGCATACATGTTGAACTAGATCTGCCAGGTAGTAGCTTTTCAGTTAAACTGTAGAAGATCTTAATGACAATCAAGCGCATAAATGTTGAAATTTCATTAACTATGAACAGTGCTTTCATTTTCAAATAACATTTCAAATACTAAATCATTATTAATTTCGAATTTACTGGAATAAAGATATTTGCATTAGCAAAGGACAAAATAAAGGAATTAATGACTGCAGAGGGGTTTGTGAGTGTCCAACCATAAGTTTACATCGAAACTAAAAATATATCAATTGGAAAAACCCGCAGAACTTGAAGAATCGCCTAATTAGGGTGTCCCACCAAGAACGCAAGATTTAAATTTTAAATAAAACACAGATTTAAAAAAAAAAATCGTGAAACTTTATTATATCGTAAAATAGACAGAATGAGGTTATGTATGGAACAACACATCGGGCAGATGGCCGCCGCAGCTTTGCTGGCACACACGTGATCTTTTAATGAAATTTTCAATGACCATTTTGCATAAATGCTGCGGCATTTCATTAATGCAGCGTCCAATTTCCTCTTTTAAGATTTGAGTCGTCGTCGGCTTATTCGCGTAAACCATTGACTTCAAAAAACCCCAAAGAAAAAAAGTTTAATGGTGTTAAATCGCACGATCTAGACGGCCAAACGCGAAATAACACAACCGGGAAATGACTGATGCAGCAATTGAATTGTTTCTCTGGCTGTATGACATGTGGCGCCGTCTTGTTGAAACCACATGCCCCCCACATTCATTTCTTTAATTCTAGGCACGAAAATACCGGTTATCATTTCACCATACCGAACACCATTGACTGTTTGCGCTTGATATGCCTCATTTTCATAACAAAAAGGTCCAATGATTCCTCCAGCACAAAATCCACATCACACAGTGACACGTTGAAGATGCATTTGCTTCTCGTGAATCGCTCGAGGATTTTCCTCACCTCAAATGCGACAATTCTGCCTATTGACGAAGCCATCAAGATGTAAATGGACCTCGTCACTGAAGATGATTTTATCGGCAAAATCAGCATTTTCATGTTATCTCTCCAGTACCCAATTAACGAACTCCCTTCGCTGTCCATAATCAGCTGGCTAATTGGCTGATCAATTGAACTTTGTATGCATGAAGATGCAAATCTTTCGTCAAAATTCGCTGCGTAGTGGAATTGGAGACACCAATTTGTTGGGACACCCTTTATATTCCAGTAAAGAAATAATATTGCTTTCTTGGGAATTACTTTTTCATTATAGCAAAAGAATTTTGTTTCCAAAATAGTTCTTTGAATGCCAACGTGGAAAACCGTGTGAAAGCTTACATTCCCACCACCACAAATTTTGATCCACAGTATCGTGAAAGATATACCAGTTCAGAGTATGATGAGGAGGTTGTTATATCCTGTAATTACTGATTTAGAATCCCGCATAAATCTTTGTAACTAGTGTGATCTGGCAACTACATTATTCTGTATGATATTTGTCAGATCATGACAACATCGTCTGTGATTATTCAATTCGATAATAACCATCCTCCTGAGAACAAACCGTAGTCAAATTTGTCGAATAATAATAGTTAATAAACACTAGTATTCTGCGAAAGAATCATCATCATAAGAAATGTCTATTGTTTTATTCAACCTTAGCGTGCAATAAACAGCTTGCGAATACAACAGAGGTGTATTAAGAAATTTGTAGCATCTATTAATAACCTCGCCCGCGTTTAGAGTAGTCTCATGTCTCCCTACGTAAATTGAACATGATTCCTTACAGTATTGGTCAATTCTATCCTTATACTGCTTTAAATTAACGAATAGTTAGTAAAATTGTCAGAAAAATACTAAAGAAGCCCTGTACCCCAGAGGTTGATTTAATCCTTGCTTTGGCAAAGCTGCTTTTCTCACTTTACCAATTTGGTCACTCGGATGGATCACTTGCATAAGTCGACGCCTTAGAAAAAAGCACTCACCCACCCCATATTGGTTTTGCAAGTTTTACTAGCGAAAATCCAAACACATCTTAATAACAGTTCACACGATTCATACATCCTTAAAAAGGTATATGAGTTGGGATAGGGTAAATAAATTTTGAAAAATTACCATTTCACTAAAGACGAGTAAAGTCTTTGTTCGAGCAAGATTTTGTCCATTCACAGTTTTATGAAATATGCTCGTTTACCAACCAATCGCTAGACATGAAGGCTTATTGAAAATGCAGTTTTTTCATACTGTTTTGTCAACGGAAACTCTCTTTTTTATATGGTTTTCAATAACCGCAGCCCCACTTTTAAAAACATATATATGTATAATTAGAGGTTAGGCCAATTCAGATCTATTGTCAATTACAACCTTATATTACTTTTAATCATCAAATGAATGGCGAAATTGTTCAAGAAACTCAAAGAAATTCTAATTTTTTTCTAAAAATGGTTTAGTCCTTCTTGGATAATCAAGTTTTTTCCTGCTGAACCGATATTGGTTAATTTCGAACCTAACATACCCATAACTATGACACATAATGGTACAAAATTTCTATCTCCTAGCTCAAGTTGTTTGGACTCTAATAATCTCTCAACAGACTCGCGGACATTTGAAAGGATGGGAACACTTTCATAGATCGTCATAGATTTTATATCGGATGAATATCTCTGGTTACTACAGTTGGAATGTCAAAGTTAGTATATCCCCGATTCTTGATGGATAACATGATAATAAAAATTTGTAGATTTGAAACTTGCTCTGATACTTGGGGCTGGACTCTGTCAAATTTGTGTAAGAAATGGGTTTTGAGTTTTCCACGCCATGTGTCATGGATGGATGGATGGATCAGGAGGTCATGAATTTAAATTTGCAATAGCATACAGAAAAATAATTCGGACATACAGTCAGAAGGACTCTACCCGTCCAAATACATTGAGATGATCGGCGCTCAAATAATGATAGGTGGTTGTTGTATCAGGGATTGAACCCACGATCGTAAGTACAATAGTCGAGTGTTATATTTATCAAGCCACGGCCGTTCATATATGACAGATTTGATATTGATCTCCAAGGAGAGAAAACATGTAAGCTTAAAAGTTTAGATTAATAAATTTTACTGCCTTCACAACCAAAAAACTAACACACTGTGCTGCTCGATTCTAAAGCTCACTCCATACATACTTTTCCATAGATAATAAATTTCTAATTTTTTTGCTTTGACAAACAGCATGAGCAATATGTCATGTGATACAATTATGTTGACACTAAAAGTTTTCTAAAACAATGTAGCTCAATTTTAGCACTCTCAGAGGCGATTTTAAGGCATTCATTTCTGAAGTAGTGCAGATTTATGAAGCATCAGTGTCGTAGATCACACCAAAGGGGGCTTTTAGGGATGTTTTGTTAGTTCTGTTAGGTCTGTTTAATTTGTTGCCAGTAAAACCTCTTTTCATTTGTCATTTTTTGCATTCGCTCAAAAAGAATTCATACAGCTTCCTAATATGGGATTTGGATATTAAATCCTACTACTTTTCGTCCTAGTTCACTACTCCGCCATCGATATTCGGATAATTCAGTTATATTTTATGAGTTTTTATTATATATTATATGTGAAATTTTTTATTTGTTGGAAAATATAAATTTTTAATAAAATACATACAAATTTTCGGAATCGATAGCAATATCGACGATAAACAATTTCTGGCATATGGCCTAAAGCTAAAAATTCGGGAGATTTTTGTTGGTAATTGTGGGCATATATGAGGAATATTGCACTTATTGTTGGTTTCCGAGGTGGAAGGGTAGTCGATTTGGGAGATCAGTTCACATGTCCTTTTCCAGAGATAATGTTATTGGCAAGCTCTTGGTTCCATTATCCTGATGTTCCATTAGCAATTCCCTATGCAGCTCAATTCCCTTGAAAACATATGTATTGTAAATCAAAGCCACAACATTTTAAAATCCCACGGTGATGATATTTTAGTATTCATATATGAAACCATACGGAAGACCTATATTATCTCAGTTCTGTGATGGATAATGCCATGAGGACTCATTTTAATTGTTTTGGTAGCTTTTTCAATCTGTCTGTGGCAATTTTCATTACCTTCATATACGTTTATTCACAATTGCAGCATGCGTAGCCAATATTATTTAGCTGGAGACATAGTAGTGCATTTTCATAATATGAGATTCGGACATTAAGTCCTGTAAGTTTTCGCCCAAATCTGCTATAAATGAACTGGAATTAAAGCATTGCATAAATTGGTCATTCGCTTATATTTTTCCTATGTTATTTCATGACTTTTCTACACCGCAAATACTCTTTTGAGGTCTCTTTGAACGGAATAAATATCCAGTTGGCCTGACAGGTGTTTAATTTATATTTCGAACATATTTTTAGAAGGGCTCTCCCTTGAGATTGGTACATATATTACCACTGAAAATACTTATTTAAATTGTGAACTGCCCCTTAAATAAGGAATAGATATAAGAAAGACGTTTAAACAGGCCCTATCTATTTAAATCTATATTCCTTATATTACACCTATTTAACTGTTTGACTATTTTGGTGAAACATTAGGCTTTCATTAACGAATAATTGAATTTAATATCCTCGATAATTTGGTCGAACATCCAAAATATATGGACATTCAGCTATTAAATTTGGTTAAGCAATTAACGCTTACAGCAGCTTCAATCGCAAAAGCATCATCATGTCCATAAATCCTCCAAACAATGAATTTATAACTAACAAATAGAATTTATATTAATCATGAAAACATCACCATTCCGTTCAGAAATCTCAGAGTAATAACGTTTGAGACAAATTCAGAGAAATAATGTCAATGAGTGTCCGATGAATTTTAATATTTTTGTTATATTTGCTCGGTTAATAACAATAATGAAATTTAACAATAAAATGCCTGCACTTTTGCATTGTCTTACCACGCATATCCATTTATTCGCTCACTCTACCTGAAGTTTGTTGCTTAAGTCTTTGGTTTGAAAATCACACCGCCGGCATGGGAGATGCTGCACTTGAGGCCGTTACTTTCAAACAGGAAAAGCGTTGCAGTCGTTGCTCTAAACGCATTGCATAATTTTGTATAGCGGGAAGGAAAACTTTAATGGAAAAATGTCAGTGCATAACATTTCTCTTTCAAACTTAAATAAAAGAGACGAAATCATAATGACAGGATGATGGCGACGACGGATGATCATGCACAAGCTGACGATGATGGTTTAATTTCTGTTTGAAAACATTATGTAAAAGCCTATTATTAAAAGAAAAGCTAAAAGTCTTTGCTCAACTTAACATATTTTCAAAGTTTTCATAACTTTACATAACGTCTATCAGTGGCCAGCTGAGGCAGAAATATCGAAATAGGCGTTGATTATTTTAAAGCCACCGGTCTTAATACTCCTCCATAGTAACATAAGCTTTACACATAGACTTTGCTGTAGTCTGCAGCCACCATTTAGTTTGTGGTTGTCTGTGGAAATATAAAAACTAATAGTTTAATTGCTAAAATGATAAGAAAAAGACTGCTTGATTTTTTCTTTTTTTGTCTTAGCATATCATATTTTATGACAGTTTAGTGTATGAAAAATGGGTGTTGTACTGATCACAGGTTTGTCCGCCTCATTAAGTGTCCATCAAATAGTATTTTGTATAGCAGTCATAAACTGGCAATTTTAAATATGAGCTTTTAATAAGTATATATTACGTCTAGTTTACACAGCCTATAGCATTCTGCTTTGACTTAATTTTTGTTATCAAAATTTGCAACACCTTTTTCTTCTTTTTAAAGTTTAGTGCGCGTTTTGCGAGCTTATCCTAAATTTTGTTGCCATCAAGTGTGAAATAAATGAGAGATCGTAGATCAAGGAAGTCGCTGTGACATATTTACTGGTTTTGGGCCATGAATATTTGGGGCTTATTTAAAATTTTGCTTGAATAAGTAAATGAGTTCAAAACATTGATTAATCAGACCCATATGAAGACTGATTTGTATCTACAATGGAATTATTTTGTAGCTAAATTCCTTTAAAATATGGAATTATGAAAGTTAGGGTTGAAACTCTTCTCAAAAGCACATTCCAATTATTTTTCGTGTATAGCTAAAGTTTTATATGCATCTATCGTTTCCAATTTGACAGACTAAACTGAGTTTTTTAACACTTTATAAAGTTCTTTAGTTATTCTGTACAAAATAGACATTTTGATTATGTGGAAATTTAATGGGAAGGTTTATGAAGAAGATTCATTAGGATTCATTGTTCAACTGTGTATTGTGCATGGCAGTACATTCGAAATGGCAAACAAGAATTGCCTGAACAAACATGAGTAACTATTCCAATTACAGCCTCGGCTATCTATTCTCTGTATTGTTATGAGCCGGCTTATACTCCTAATGGAAAGTTTGAAAGTTTTGACTATAACCTTATTCAAAATGTTTTTTTGTATGAGCTCCGTTTGCGTTCTTCACAGTGACTTGAAATTGTGATACAGCAAGAAAAAAGAAATGAAATCAAAGTAACGATTATTACAATATCCGATGTGGTTTGTTAAGCTACCTTTTTCAAAGATGAAGTTCTGTCGCAAAAAGTTTAATCGCTGTCGTACTTTGTCACATAGGAACAAATTTCGTGAATTTCGTCAGTTATTGTTCTAACATTTAAACTGCAAAATCGTCATTTGACATACTATGAGATAAAGGCAATTTTAGGCATTAGTACTATTAGGATACATAAAATCTGATAAAATCTGACAAAAATATTACTGAAATACATGGAAATGTGTAATTAAGGATAATATCGTAAAAAAGAATATTTGAAAAACATTTTCAAATGAAAATATTCTTTTCATTTTTCTGCTGTTTTTCATGCCTTTGGGTCATAGTATCATTGATAATATACCGACTTGTTGCCACTTAAGCCTTGATCTTAAACGAAATATGCAAATGTAAATAGTTTTTCCAACGAAAAATCGTAATTTTCGGTGTTTTTCAATAATTACTCCCACAGCTAAGGTGGTCCATTAAACACTTATATGAGTTAGGACAGATCTTTCTTGAGTCTATCAACTGTCACCACAAATATCTTTTGATTAACAATTTGTAATTTGCTTTGAAATATTGCTGATTTTGTCTAGAGATGACTTCAATTTTTGCGACAGCTGCCGCTTACAGTGTCGTAGACACTGCACAGACTCATCGCCAGACAAATGGGCATGCCGAAAATAGTCTTCTTGCACATATAATACAACGACCTTAGTCATTTTTCCAGTAAAATTTCATATTTTTCAGTATTTTTTAATAACCGTGACTGCAATTATGTCTGTCCCACGGCTAAATTAAGAAGTTGACATCATTATTTCCTATCCTATCTGTCATAAAAATATCTGCAAATTGATCATTTTTCAACAAATATACTTACAAGTATTTGTCCCCCCTTGGGACGATATTGAACAACTTTTAAATTTTCCTGCCTCTGACTATGATATGTCGGATTGTTTGGAAAGTTCGTTCGTTTTTTAAAAGAAATTTGTTTACAAATTTATACACAAGAAAACAATTATTTTATTCTATTATATAATCTCCCCCTTTTTCAATAACTTCTTCCCACCTCTCTGGGAGCTTTTTAATTTCTCTCCCATATAACTCGCGAAGTTTTTCTGAAAAAACGCTCAATTCGATTTTTCACTTCCTCATCGTTAAGAAAATTCAAATCCTCCAAAGGGTTGCTCAGACTGCGAAATGGGTGACAGTCGGACGTTGCGAAGTCTGGGAAGTACGGAGGGTGCCCACACATGCTCTGACAGTTTCTGAGGTCCGTAAAGCAGTGTTAGGCCTCGTTGAGGCAGTGTGAGGTACCCACACATCGAAGTTGCTTACAAATCCGAGCTTTCTTATGACCCCGTAAACGGTTGAAACTAATTTTTGATTATTTCAGCTATTTCCCTAACTCTTGCACGGGGATTAGCAATAACTAAATCTCTCGCCACCTCGGAAACAATTTCTTTTGGTTGTCCTGATCTTATATATAAAGAAGCCGCTCGTAGAAAAATCTTTTAAACCATTTCTGGCAAGTTCTTTCATTTGGTCCATTTTATTCATAAACAAGCTTTATTTTTCGGCTGGCTAAAGCAACCGTTTTTCCTTTTCGGAAATCATACAGCATAATATGCCTAAAATGTTTTTTTCGCTCATTTTTTTCACCTTTAATTTTTTTTGTTTTTTTTTAAATCGCTATAACCACTCACTACTAGAACAAGAACACAAGTAAACGACTGTAAACAGTTTAGAAAAAGGGTGGGAGGAAGTTTTGATATTGTTTGAGGGATCTCTACATCATGAGAAGTGACGTATGATGAAGTAACGAATTAACTGAACGAACTTTTCGAACAACTCAACACTGTCGTGCAAAATTAAAGCCTATTATCGTACTTTCAACAGTCAAGCGGCCGGGCATGGCATATACTCGTATATACTACACTGATAGAAAAACCGTCATCAATATAATGTAATTTGACATTGCATCAATGACAAGTGTCATTATTTTTGAACCCATGATACATGTCTTTGATGCGATGTCAAATGTGTCATCAACTATTGATTTTGTCATCATGTCAATGACATAAGTGTGTCATAGAATGGACGATATCTTACATAGCATTGATGTCAGTTGTCATCAAATTTGAACCGATGACACATGTCATCAGCGTGATGTAATTTTGTCATTCCGACAATGAAAAGAGTCGTCAATGCAATGTCAATTTGTCGTTGATATAATTACACACTGACATCAATATTATGACATATCGTAAAATTGATGACAACGTGTCACCAATGGAATGACATAATGTCATCTACTCAATGACAAAATGTCATTGATGTAATGAAGATATTACATCAATATGACAAAATTACATTGAGGCAATGAAATCCTGGCATTCATATAATGACAAAATGTCATGTAAATAATGACATTGTGTCATCGATCTAATGACATTGTGAGATTGATATGGTGCTTCATTAATCCAATGGTACCGTTCATATATATGTATATATGTATGGTTAGATTAAAGTTTCTAGTTATTACAAAACAAATGACAGAACTGCAAGAAGAAAAGCATATAAAAATTGGGCTCCCAATGGTAATTTCTGCGTTCTCAGAATACTTTCAAAATTTTTGGTTTTTCAAAATAGCAAAAAATCAATTTTCATTATATTTTTGCTTATGGCAATGTAACCTTTCAGCCAACTGCCAAATAAATTCTAGAATATTAATTAAATTCTTTTATCAGTATACCGTCGCATCTTGGGATCCCATCGGCTTCTCTCACAGCTCGACATATGGTCTAAATGATCAGTTCAAATTTGTTTATAAAAATATTTTATTTTAATTTCTGGCCTGGAAAGCTTAAAATATATCCCAAGAAAATGCTCGTAATCTCTTCTATAAATGACAAATGTCTAGTATTATTTGAGGCAGACGTGGTTACTAGCTAAAACCAAATTTTAGTTATTATGTCTAATAGCTATCATCACCATTTGTCATTATATTTAACTTATTGGTCAGAACAGCAGACATACTTTGAATTCATGAACACATTGTTGGTGAAAACACTTCCAAAGCATATATGTTTTGTTGCATTACATAGTCTCACAATAATTTGATCTTTTTGACAACTTTCCTAGGCAAGCAGCAAGCCTTTCATAACCAGATCAACGATATAAGAGCCTATAGCTAACATACGCTTATTGATTGGTATAATATATGAATCGCTCTTAATATATTTTTCAACAATCTCAAGTTTATTAATAACCTTTCTGAAAGTTGTTTAATTCTCATCATCTCTGACCCAAAAACAAATGACTTATTTCCGTTTCTTTTGTTGTTTTAAACCCCCAAAAATTCTGTTCTGAAAAAATAATTTCAACTAAACAGTTTTACTGCTGTGATTAAATTTTCATAAACATTAATTTAATAACACAAATGGTTATACACCACAATTTGTTAAGGTTTTCAATCAAGATTAATTACAACCAATGCCAATAAAACTTAACCAAAAAAGAGTAAGCAGAAAAAAATAAATAAAATCAAAAAGAACATAAAAATTAAATGAAAACACACAAAACTGCTAACTTAATCTAAACAAGAACAATCTATGAACTAAGCGCACCGCAAGTGCTTATCAATTTGGTCAAGGTTAAGTATTCGTTTTTTTTTTTTAATTTTATTACGGCAAACTGAAAACAAAATATATATATATAACACTTAATTTTTTTTTTCTCTCTTCAATTTCTTACCACCACCATGACACTTTAAAGCATAAGAAAAACGTAAATATATGTTAACACATTGTTAACAATAAGACAAACACCCAGAGAGACATAAATGGTAATAATGTACGAGTACTAGACTAGAATCGATTAATAATATACAACAAACTGAAACAATTTTAGAATTTTTATAAAAAAAAAAATGAATAAAATGTAAAACAAGTACTGGTCAAGAGTTGTTAAATCTTAAAATGCGACTGAAATTAACCCCTACACTGCCTTGAACTGAGTGTGTAGAAAGACAATGTACAAACAATAGACTTAAGAAACGAACTTTTGTATCAGTTGAAATAGACTTTTGTTTTCATTAGCAGAAAATAAAGATAAACACATTTAAAAAAGACAATTTTTCAAGGGCGTTGTTGTAAAATATCTCAGAAATATCCAAAAATATAGATATTATTATATAGTAAATTTGATTGCCGCAAATTTACCATTACATTGTTATGCATA